>OZ005618.1:1200000-1505000 GCA_963930655.1 Myrica gale
TTTCTTCTGGTTGGGGAATGGGTGGAAATAAGCTACCAGATTCCTTTGACTCTGGAAAAGAGAAAGATAAGGCTCCTGTCTCCTGCAGCTGGGATGCTGTGTCTCCTCTGGGAAAAAGGGCTGGAGATGTTAATGAATCTGGATGGGAGAAAAAGACAGCAATAAAAAATGTTTCTTCTAGTTGGGGAGCGGCTGGAGATGTTAATGAATCTGGATGGGGGAAAAACACAGCAATAGAAAATGTTTCTTCTAGTTGGGGAACGGCTGGAGATGTTAATGAATCTGGATGGAGGAAAAGCACAACAATGAAAAATGTTTCTTCTAGTTGGGAAACGGCTGGAGATGTTAATGAATCTGGATGGGGGAAAAACACAGCAATAGAAAATGTTTCTTCTAGTTGGGGAATGGCTTCCAGATCCTGCTTGGATGCTCCGACTCCTTTGGGGAAAAGGGCTGGAGATGATGGAGAATCTGGATCTTGTAGACATGATGAGAAGCCTCTGCTTGAACAAAAAACAGAGCCTCTTGATTGGGATAAGAAAGTGACCCAGGCGTCTGTTCAGTCAACATCTGGTGGGGTTTCTTCAACTGTTAAAGATTGGAGCAGGTATGAACATCCTTCCCCTTCTGTGGAACAGGTGGAGTCACCTGCCATCAACCATTCATGGGGGCAGGTGAAACAACCACAATCTTCACAAGATTGGGGCTCTTGGAACGATTCTAGTCAATCGGCTAGTTTGCATGGTTGGGGTTCATCAAATGCTGAAGCTGGCAATGAAAGTGAGAGGCATCAGCACTGGGGAAGGCAGAGTGCAGAGCCCTTGAAGAAGAATTGGTTGGAAGGCTCAAGGGGTTGGGGTTCAAACTCTGGAGAAAGGAAGTCAAATCGCCCTGCAAAAGCACCTGGGCATACTGATTCTAGTGCTGGTGGAATATATACTGCAACCGGACAACGGTTAGATGTGTTCACTTCTGATGAACAAGATATTCTGATGGAGGTGGAAAATATTATGCAGTCTATTAGGAGGATAATGAATCAAACTGGGTATGTTTTCTGTGCTATATACACAATCAGCAAAAGAGTCTTTATAAAAATAATAATAATAATAATCAGCAAAAGAGTCTGCTTCTTGTTCTGCACTTTTTGTGCTCTTACATGCCAAACAAGATGTTCTGTTTCACATATATGTCTCCAAACAATGTCCCATTAGAATGGACCAGTTTGTGGTAGGGAATTTTCTCTTCGAGTCAAAGAGACTTTTGACACTGGAAGATCTTAGGAATGCAAACCTGGTGAGGAATGCTTAAGTTTGATAGAGGATGGAAACCATATGCTTCTACAATTGATTAGAGTGCCACCTTTAGTAGAATTCATGATTCTTCTAAGCGGTTGGTAACAGAAACTGTGCCATTCTAATCACCTATAGGCTTAACTTTTATGAAAGTTGTTTGCGCAATGATGTTTTGTAAATAGCTTTGATGGTTTGAGTACGATGTCTAAACAAACCATGGTATTTTTTATAAGCTGTTTGGATGATCGTGAGTCAGTGATGGGGGGTTCTTTTTTAGTAATTGGGATGCATTTTTGCTCCATTTTCATGCTTAAGCCTTTTGCCCAAGGCTGAAATGCTATCCATATCTTTTATTAGTTTCCTATTTTTGTCTTTCTTTGTTTCCTTTACCACCTTGTCTGAACTACCACTGTCAAGGCACTCCCACTTGGAAGCAGTGCTCAGAATTATCACTTAGCCCCTGTGTAGGTAGGGCTGCCTTGGTCATTGTGGTCCTCAATATTCTTCTCTGGGGTCCACCTCTGCACAATAGTGTCGGGATTTTCTTTCTAGCTGAGGATCGCATACATGAATGCTCTAGCCCTTTCATGATAATTTTCATCACTTCTGTTTCTTTGATGCCCTATCTGTCTACTGGTTTTTTTTTTCCTACCATAGTTGTCTGCAATATCACTTATCTTAACACTCCTATCTAGTTTAAGTTTTCTGGTTCTTGTTCCTGCATGAAGGTACAATGATGGGGATCCACTATCAGCCGAAGATCAGTCCTATGTACTTGAGAATGTTTTTAACTATCATCCAAATAAAGCAGTGAAAATGGGTCCTGGAATTGATCATTTCATGGTATGCTTCACTACATGTTCTTGCTGGGTTTTCTGTGCTTGATATTTTACATTTGATGCAGGAAATCTTGAGTTATTTTCCTGGGATATAGTAGAATAACTTCTGTTTGTATCACGTTTTCTTTGTATGACTTTTTCCTTGCCTATCTGATCCAATGAGTTTAAACTTCCACGTGCACAACCAAACTTTTATTGTTAACTTTTGTTGATACAACATCTTGCTACATCCATTAATCCAGTCACCATTCAAGATGTCTCATATTCCCATCATTTGTTGATTTTTTTACAAGATAACAATATTTATACTCATTCTCTACTTTGGTACTCTGGCTGCTTGGGTTTTGCCGTAGTCTATGTTACATGATAAGTAATGGTGGCTGACAGTGTTGAGACTTGATTTAACAGGTTAGCAGGCCTCTCAAATTCCAGAATAGCCGGTGCTTCTATGTTGTCTCAACTGATGGTCGTAAAGAAGATTTTTCCTATCGCAAAAGCCTGGACAACTTCCTCAAGGGCAAGTATCCAGACATTGCAGAAACATTCATGAAAAAGTATTTTAGAGAACACCGTTCTGGAGGAAACCGGGATAGTACCCCCATTCCAGAGGAAACTGGGAAAGAGCACACACAATAAGGCCATGTATGGGTCCTTAGTTTTGCTAATTGTAGATCTTTTAGCTAACTCCCCTGATGTAATTAGATAGAAGCACTCCTATCATCTGCAATTTTTTTTTTGTATAGACAGGGCAGATGTTTAGTGCACTAGCAGATCCCGACAAAAGCACACCCAATCCATGCGAATTGCTTCCCTGACACCCCCCTAAACCAAACACCAGGAACAACAGTTTTTATTATCCCGTACATAGGCTAATCCGGTAGCATGTAACCTATACAGTAGTTTAGTTTTGGAAATTTACAGACTGTTTATTCCGCTTTCGATTCCCGAATAGATGAAAGCTGCAATTCTGATAAATATTCTCAAAAATGTGTCATTTCTTCTTTCTCGTTTCCTGCTTCTCTAAGACAAAGCCTGCGGCCTGCCCTACCAAGTGAGGTGGTTAGGCACTTGCGATTCTGTAATAGAGACAGTTAAGAGGGGATTTTGTGCAGCTGCAGCAATTTGTTTAGCTGTTTATTTGTCTGCACTGAACCGAACCATGGACATGATGTCAGCTGGATGTGTAATTGTGGGGGAAAGCATTTCATGATCATTGAGGCTTTTTTAAACATTTTCAAGCTTTTGTTCCACGTTGTCCTTATCTCTCTCTCTCTCTCTCTCTCCCTCGCCCCCCCCCCCCCCCCTGCCCTTTTGGTTATTTAAATTTCTGCTTTGATATTGCCATTAATGATGTTTGAAGGCAGGCATAGTTCTGAAATGGTCAATGTGAGACAATTTTTGATTGGAAGCTGAGAATAAAAATTGAAAGAACATTTAGAAAGCTCATTTGCAATATAATTAAAAAATTCTGGAGAATCTTGGCTTGGATGATTTCGACAGTACATAGTTGCCATTCTTGATTTGGTCCTGGTCAGGAAGTTGGGGTATATCTGTTCAACCGGCATGCCCGACGCAACATGATCTCCAAGTTATCCATCAACAAAACTATTAAAACCCATCGGTCTATCCCTATTGTCTCTCAATTGCAGTGTTTTTTTATGCTATATGTGTAAAGGTCAATCCCCTCCAAACGACCCCGGAGGAAAAGAAGCATTCTACCTATCTGTTTGGATGGCACGAGGGGTAAAAACCAACCCCTCGATTCGGTTTTAACCTCCAACCAAGAATCGGAACCAATGGTTCTATAATTTTTTCAATCGACTTGCGAACTGTCGGTCCATAGAATCGGTTGTATTGGAGTTTGTGAAAAAATAATTAAATTTTTTTTTTCAATAATTTGAGTTAGAGTTCATGAAAAACAAAAACCAAAAACTGGGTTATGTTTGTTTTGAGTAAAAATGTAGGATTTTAGAGAAGTGAATATTTATGTTGGATAGTGTTTTGTTGGTGTTTGTGTAAAGTGGAGAGATAAATGATTTGATGTAATTGTTTAATAAAAAAATATTGAAGTTATGTGAAAAAAGTATAGAGAGAAAATTTATGTTGAATAAAAAATTAAAAAATTGTTGGAGATTGTGTAAAATGTATTGGTGTTTGTGTTTGAATTCTGAATATGTTCGGTGGTAGTTTTGTGAATATACTTAGAATCCTGAAAAAAGTGTGAAAACGAACATATCCCAGGATTATAATAAGTTCTTTTATTTTGGTTTAATTTTTTTTTTTTTTGCAAAAACATGTTCCAAAGGTGGTTAAACTTTAGATTATACAAAACTTACATAAATCAGAGGATCTTATTTATGAAGTCTATTAAATTCTAATTGGGATCAGTCAAGCTTAATTTGATTAGTGGCCAAATTACTCGATTTAACCAGAGTACACGTACACTCGGGTTAGTTACAGAATCTACCAACTGACATTCAAAAGTACGGGAGACGATAAATTGACTATTCTTTAATTGTAAGGCTTAATCATAGAGCACTCACCTCCTCGGACTTATCCACAGACACATCAGCGCTCCCCACTGGTAGGCTCTCTCTCTCTCTCTCTCTCTCTCTCTACAGGTATGCGAACGATACAAAGTCAACAGATACATTTGTGTTTCAGTGGCTAACATATATATGTGATTCTGTAGAGGCAGATTGTATGCCATAAACTAATGGCCTCTTTAGTTGGGCAACTTCTTTTCCCCTTCGAAAATGGATACAAGGTCTGGGAGGACCAGTCTTTCATCAAGTGGAGGAAGAGGGATCCTCATGTTACTTTGCATTGCCATGATTCTGTTGAAGGTCAGACTGATGCTCCTCAATTTTCAATTCCACTGGTTTATCTGCATCATATGGTGATTATTTATGTTCTTGCAAGCTTTCTTTTTTGCTTTCCCTTCTTGTTTTCGTTTGTCTGGCGCTATTTTGAAGTTTTTCCAATTGGAATTTCGCCTTTGATTGAGATTTATTCTGTGGATGATATAGGTGGATAAGTTTCTCTGATTTACTGTTTATCCAAAGTGGAACAAATATATTTAGAAAGTTTAACACACAAAAGAAGGAAATTTGACATATTATTGTTTTGGTTTTTGTGCAAAATAAAGTAAGAAGACCTAGGATCGAACTGTAATTTGCAGAATTTTTAGATGAGGATGGGTTCTTCCAGTGAACCTTCATCTACAATCTGTGACAGTTGGAGCCAGGAACTTTCTGGCGGGTTAAAAAATAATATTATTATATAAAAAAATATAATACTTTTTGAGATGTAATATAAGTTATGAACAATTATTTAAAAAAATAGAAGATGTTGTTTGACTGAAAAAATGAGCACATTATCATCACCTCGTGCTAAATTTATAATTTAAAACTTTTAACAAAGAAATGTTTCATAATCAATAGATACTGACCACATATGTAATTTATTTCTTACAAATAAACAAATTAAACGCAGAATGAAACGTAGTGTTGTTTTATAAAGTCATTCATAGGAAAATTCTTTTTTGTTAAATTGCTTTGGATGGGGTCCAAGGGTGGAGTCTTCTCTGTTAAGTCGATGTATTCTTTGCTTTTGGAGGGTTCTCGCGAGGTTTTTCCATGGCGTCAATGTTGGAGGAATTTGGCTCCCCATAGAGTTGCTTTCTTTGTTTGGGAAGCCACGCATAGGAAATTCTGACCATTGACAACTTGAGGAGGAGGGGAGCGTGCTTGACGGAGTGGTGCTATTTATGCAAGAATGACAGAGAAACGGTTGATCATATTCTTATTCATTGCATGCTGGCAAGAGGATTGTGGGCGCATGTGTTGAGTATTCTCAACTACGATTGGGTTATGCCTAGGAAGGTGGTGGATGTCTTGTATTGTTGGAGGAGGAAGTTTGAGAGTCCTATCGCCTTGGCCCTTTGGAAGATGATCCCGATGTGCATTTGGTGGAGTTTGTGGAGGGAAAGGAACGAGAGATTTTTTGAGGACAAGTCCTTGTCTTTGGATCGCTTGGGGGGGGGGGTTCTATGTTGCATTCTCTTTTCTTGTAGGCTAATTCGGTCTTAGGTTCTCCTTTCGAGGGTTTTCCGGAGTTTTTTAGCTTGTATGCTCTAGTGTTTTCAGTATAATCTCTTGTACTGTAAACTTCTTTTTCATTAATAAAGTTTAACTTACTTAAAAATAAATAAAGTCATGCTAGAGGGTAAGAAAAACTAAACCATAATTTATAGAGGGGTAATAAACACTAAACTATAATTTAATATCATATAAAGATACAAAACTTGAATAAAGAAAATATGTCACCATTTTATTAAGAGAGTGTTCTCTTTACCTGTGAAAAGCTTTTCACTTGTTATGCTTTGGTAATAATTTTTTAATTTTGATTTTTTTAAAAAGAAATTAGTAATTTGTTCATGGCACTTTGATTATATGGTAAGTGGGGAGTGTTTCACGTATACCAGAATTTAATTGTGATTTCATTAGGAGTTGAAGGTAATAATTTTCTTTCCTTTCTTGACGCTTGAAGAAAGAGATTTTGAAAGGTCAAAATTACTTAATTTTTTTTAGAAAGGAACATCCCATAATGCCATTCTATTTACAGGGAGGAGGGGCAGAATCAACTTTCAAGAGTAATTTTTTTCCTTTTTTTTTGGGGGGGGGGGCAAGTATTTAGGAGCAGGACGGGATTAACTCCCACAAACGAAATTTCTTTCCTTTGAGGGGAGGGCGGAGTGTATTTTTTTCCTTTTGTGGGGGGGGGGGGGAGTGACGGCAGGATTAGGAACATGGCATAATAAATCCTTGATTGGTCTGTGACTGTACATTTTTACATTTTTCTCACTTCAGGTGTAACTGGATTTCTCTTCAAATAACAAGCATGTGGTTTTGCCATTGCTTATTTTCTCTCTGTATTCATATCATTTATATCTCTTACATCTAGGGGAATCTGACATTTTGTTGTACGAATAGGATCTCTTAAATTCTGGTATGAACGTAACAAAGTGGATTTTCCGGTGGCTGATTCTGCTGTTTGGAATGATGATGCTGTTGGTGGAGCTCTTGATAGTGCCACTTTTTGGGTCAAGGGCTTGCCATTTGTCAAGTCTTTGTCTGGCTACTGGAAATTTGTTTTGGCGCAGAGTCCTGATAGTGTCCCTGTGAAGTTTTATGACAGTGCATTTCAAGATTCTAGTTGGGAAACTTTACCAGGTACTTGCCCACATAGAAATGTACATCCACATGTTTACATGCGCAGTTATTGACAAATGCATTGTTAGTGACTCCTTTTTGTTCATTATTCCCATCATTTTATTGTTCCTTCTTCCCACACTGCTTGTCAACTTGTAACCATGTGTTCCTAATTTCGATCCTCTTTTGAGTATCAAGGTGGCATTCCATGTCCATCTATGGCAACTATGTAAATTTCGGTAGGCGTTTACAGAAAGACATGTACTGCATCTTGACATTCCTTTTCCCTCTCTGCTGTGTTCATGTTGCCATTATTTGGTTCTTCTGAATGGTATCTTGCATTTTGTGATACGGGAGATTAATTAAATAAGTTAAACATCTTTTGTTTTTCTTGTATAGGTCTTCAGCTAGAAGGATGGAAAATTGACAGGAACTGAAAACTCTATATAACCTATGTCTCATAAGTTTTTCTCCGTGGAGCTTAGAGTTAGGTTGTGATGACTTTATCCTCGGGAATACTATTGAAAATATCATGTTTGTCAAAGTCCAATCTACTTTACCCCATCCTGTTCTCTGCTGATATATTTCAGTTTAACAAAATTATTTACCTTTTCGGTAAAATAGCTCTGAATTTCTTATTTCTGTCCCTAAATAGTGTAGTTAAATTATATAATATTCCACTAAGCCTTAGTCCTAACTAATCTGATGCTAAATGAATCCTTTTCCATTACCAATAAGATGTCACAGAATTTTTGTTGGCCGTCAACCTACAGCAATCATCCAATTGTTAATCAGGCTTGGACTGGCTGTCTAGAACGAAGTCACCAAGCAATAAGCTTGAATTGGGCAGAGCTAAAAGCATATGTATATGTAAGCCAGCATTTGATTTAGAAAAAAGAAGAAGTAAGCCAGCATTTGAGTTCAAATGAGCTTTCTAGAACCCCCTGTTTTATAATTGAGCTAATAACTTCACGGATGCTTGATGTAGTATCTTAATTGTGAAACTTCCTGGTAGGTCCTGTTAAGAAGATTTCAGTATCAACTAATTTTATCCTTCTTTCTCTTTATGATGTATAAAAGGTTGGAGGACATTTGGGATCGTGATTGCATCATTATACTCAAGTTTGTTATGGTATTTTTAACTATGAAAATACTGGTCGTGGATGAATTATCATGTTTTTCTATTTAACCATTTGAATTTGAATTCCCTTTTCTGTGTAGCATGCTTAATGCCTAACAGTGCCCTCTTTTGTACATCTCATAATGTTGTTTCCTCCTCTTGGAACAGTTCCTTCAAATTGGCAGATGCATGGATTTGATCGGCCTATTTACACAAATATTGTATATCCATTTCCACTGGACCCTCCTTCTGTTCCTGCTGACAATCCCACAGGTTGCTACCGAACATACTTCAATATTCCGGAAGAATGGAAGGGTATGACTTATCTGGAGATTATTAGAATTCTGAGTTCATTACTCTTATGTGTTGACGCATCTTGGTCCTTTAAATGTTTTCTTTTGTTTCTTGGTTTATGTTTTGATTAAAATAAATTAAATAGGAGTGTCTGTCCATGTCATCAATTAATATTGTACTTGCTATTTTGACAGGTCGTAGGATTTTGTTGCATTTTGAAGCTGTTGATTCTGCCTTTTGCGCATGGGTAAATGGGGTTCCTGTAGGATATAGGTAATTAAACGTACTTCTTAGGAAAGTTTAGTTAATTACCGTAGTTGGTGCCCTTTCTATTGCTTTCATTTGGATACCCTACAAGTTCTGCACCCTTATGTGGTTTTCAGTGAATTTATGTGCTTCAGTGACAATTTATTGTCGTTTTTTCATGGGAAATATAAGTAAAATGGGGGTAATCAGCTAGTGAGGCACATGGTAGTAATTAGCGTTGCGGTGAAAAGATAGAAGGGGAGAAATTATCTTCTTTAACTTGGACTTCGCATATGTAAGATGATCAATGAACTTCCTTTTACTTCACCGTAGATGTAACACAGCATGAGAGAGATACACCAACAGTGGAGAGTCAACCAAAAAATGGTTGAGAAGTGGCCCCAAATATTTCTTCATAGAATACCCTTACGCAAGTCCAAAATTGAGAAAAGACGGATTCAAATTCAGGAAGAAGATAAGATAGATAAATGTCTTTATTTTTGGAAACTCCTATCTATTTTGGAATGCATGAGAAGGTAAAACTCTCATCTATTCTGCAGTATAAGTCTTTAAATAGCTCTGATAAGCAATTTATTTTCATTAGTATGCTAGAGAAGCATGAGTACTTTATATTCTCAGAGGAATAACAATGATTCGACGTAGTATTAGTTAATCAGTCATAGTGACCATATCCGTATTTTGTTCGCTCTATATTACACTATATAGTGCAACAGTTTTATTTCCATCCCTATCCACTAACAAACTGTCTGATATTGTGTTAGGTCAGTCAGGACAGTAGACTACCTGCAGAATTTGAAATCACTGATTATTGTTATCCCTGCGATTCGGACTCAAAGAATGTTCTAGCTGTTCAAGTATTCAGATGGAGCGACGGCTCTTACCTTGAAGATCAGGATCATTGGAGGTTATCTGGTATTCATCGTGATGTGCTTCTTCTGGCCAAGCCACAGGTTTGCATTCTCTTTTATCTTGTTTCCATGTGCTGTTGTTGGACTACAATTTTAAAAACATCTTACAAGTAGTTGGAATTCTGCGTATATTGGCGGGGAATCACATGAATTGGGTGGTTGGTAGACTATATCAAGGGATTCTACCTCTTCGATGCAGATTAGTTTTCTTCTGCTCATTTTTCTTGGCTTGAGAGGAAAAGAAAAATTGGTATATGATTATGATAAATTCTGAGGAGATACCAACTATTTTCATGGGTTGTGATGCAATTCCTGTATGATCTTGGAGAAAAGAGATACCAAGAAGGGAATCAGAGAGCTAGATAAAGATAATATATAGCAAGAAGGCTGCAATGCTTATTTAAGCAGAAAACTACCATGCTAACCATAGATTAGAGGTGTCTATCTACTAGATTCTTATTTTCCCCAGACCAGTAAATCCAGGAATATGGGATACAGTAAATTGGAAATGTTTAATCTTGACGTAGTAACCTGAGCCTTCAATCAAACCTTTCCTCTTGGTCTAAGTGCAGTCGAACTTTTAACTGGTAGAAAGGTCTGCTGAAGATATTGGAGAAGTTCAAGACCTCTAGGCTATTATGACTAACATCATGATTAGATGCCGAACATGTCTAACCTCTTCAAATGCACCTCGTTTATATCTGAAAGTGATGATTAATGGGATCTACCTTTTGGGCTTGTAAGTGTAAATAGAACTTTTAAACATCTCTTTATTCTGTTGTGTTCTGACCGAACAAATAGAGGATCATTTTTTTTTTGTCTATTTTTTGAAATTTGTTCAACTCCAGTGACTGTAGAAGTATATGGCATGCAGGTATTCATTAGTGACTATTTTTTCAGATCAGACCTGGCAGAAAATATTTCTTATGCGGATATACAGGTATGCATTGGATGTTTAAGATTAGGAAATCATATACAAGCCTGAGTTTGAGTTCTCTGTTGATTGGAGGATATTACATAGAACTTTTATTTGCTTCCACTCTTTAGTTATTCTTAAGTACACAAAAGTTAAAAGTGTATCTGCTCTGCCGCTGTATCTGACTGATATGCACCACATGGCTTGTTTTACATATCTAAAAAAATACGGTTGCATATGACAATTGACAATACTTCGTTTTTATAAAAATAATGGTTAAGTAAACTCATCATCTTTTTATCTGTTTAAGCTTTTGGGATAATCGGTGATTTGAAATGGTTTTAAAGCTAGTGACCACGAGTTCAAACCATGACTTCACTCTACCTTCCATGTAAGAAACTTATGGAGGGTGAGTGTGGGCTGCCACCTAAGGCAGAGTGCCAAATAATTGTTAAGTGATTAAATCCAACATTTTTAATCGGCTTAAGCATTTGGAGAACAGGCGATAACATGAATTCCCTCTATCTTGACCTATGTTTCTTCATTCTTCATTGTTTCAGTTATATCATTAATAAATGTTGCATCCATCAACCCATTTTCTCTACTTCAAAGATTCTTTACGTAGGTTATTAGAATTTTTCAGATCAGTATTTACATTATGTTGACACTATGATGTCCTTAGTGCTAAACCCAATGATGGGAGACATGTAACCATTTTATTTCTTGCACCTGTCGTCCAGGTTGAAGTGAAAATAGACAACTCTAGAGAAACATCAAAGGACAGTTTTCTTGCTAACTACAGTATTGAAGCTGCATTATACGACACTGGGACCTGGTACAAGTTTGATGGAAATGTTGATCTGCTTTCATCGAATGTGGCTAATATGAAGCTCAATACCTTGACCTCAAATCCGGGATTTCATGGTTATGTGCTTGTTGGGAGAATTGAAATGCCAAGGCTCTGGTCTGCGGAGCAAGTGAGGAAGCTGACCTCATTTAGATTTCTTTTCCATTTTAAGCTGGATGCACTCTGTTGATAGTTACTGGCCTGTTGATCAGAATTCTGAAATGTAACTATGTCGAAACATTTCATAGAAGAGTCATTCTCATGTGTCTTGAAGGACCTGGATTCTCTGGAATTTAGACTTAACAGGGACAACAACATCGTGATATTTAGTTACACACTTTTTCATTTCGTTCATCTTGTTTTCTTCTATTTTGAGACATTTTCTTTTTCACTTGTTTATCCATATCAGGCATGAGCTTTATGCTTTCTATAAAGTCATTGTGTAGTTACTTAATTGGAACTTACACTAAACGGGTGATTTTATTAAGATATATAGGGGAAAATTAAATTTGAAATAAATTGTACCTTATCTGTGATTGACAGAGAAAAGCGTAAAGTTGCTCTGGAGTGTGAATTTTTTTTACTTAACAGAAAGGTCAAGTGTTGGCATTCCGGGGATTGAAATCTTTTTGTTTAGTGTTTTTTCTATTTTTTTTTGTCAATTCTTATTGATACTTTTTGTTTCTCGCAAGTTCACGTGAAGCTTTGCATTTCATTGTTGTCTTAACTCATTGACTGTGTCTCATGTTTACCTATGAATTTAAGATTGGGATATCCTATTAATTCTTGTCATTTATCGACAGCCAAATCTGTACACGCTAGTTGTCATTCTGAAAGATGCATCTGGCCATGTAGTTGACTGTGAATCCTGCCTAGTAGGCATACGACAAGTATCCAAAGCCCCTAAACAGCTACTTGTTAACGGGCATCCCATTGTAATAAGAGGTGTTAACAGGCATGAACATCACCCACGTCTGGGGAAGACCAACATAGAGTCCTGCATGATTAAGGTGACCCCTCTCCTTTGTTCTGCTGGCTACTTGTTTGCCAGGTTGGACTTTTCAGATGATAATGATGGTACTGGCTTAGGTTCTTATGACATTTATTTCTATCCTTCTTGCAGGATTTACTTCTAATGAAGCAAAACAATATCAATGCCGTTAGAAATAGCCATTACCCACAACATCCCCGTTGGTACGAGTTGTGCAATTTGTTTGGGATGTACATGATAGATGAAGCGAATATTGAGACACATGGTTTTATTCTATCTCAACATCTGAAGCATCCTACTTCTGAATCAAGTTGGGCTGCTGCCATGATGGATCGTGTGGTAGGCATGGTGGAGCGAGACAAAAATCATGCGTGCATTATTTGTTGGTCATTGGGCAATGAATCTGGATATGGCCCTAATCATTCTGCTTTAGCCGGTATCAGATTATGCTTTACATATCCTTGTCTTGTGTGTGCTGTTCTGGGTGGAAGCAACCTGCAAAATATTTCTGCCTTATCATTTTTTAATCAAACATATTGTGGAGTTTTTTTTTCACTTATCTTCTGTTAGTTGCTCTATGGAGAACTTATAACAGAACCATGTTTGTTTTCCAGTGCATTTTATTAGTGGATAAAAATGCTCATGCACATTGTACGTAGAAGAGACATTCCATGGACCAAAATAGGCTATTTAAAATCTGTTTGTCATCTTTCAGAAGCTGTTTTTCCTTTAAATGATAGTCAGATCACAAAAAGTCAGAAATGAATAGGTGAAAATTGCGAGTCGAGTTCAAGGATAAAATTAATGAGGAAAAAGCAATGCTTCAAGTGAGAGAAGCATGTACTCTAATTTTTGAACAATTTATCCTTATTTAGAGGGTTACAATCCTGTTTTCCCTCCCTGAAATTTAGATCAACCTTTGTTCGCTGCATAACAGACCTGAAATGCATAGTAAAACTGTTCTATATGCACTTCATAATGAGATGTAATTGACTTATTAGATTTTGCTTCAAAGCTTTGAAAATATTATCCAACTTTCTTTGAGAGAGAGCTTTTTCCTTTTCATTCACCTTTGCTGTGGAAACTTCAACTTAGGTTGGGTGCGGGGAAGGGATCTGTCACGGCTAGTGCACTACGAAGGAGGTGGATCTAGAACCTCATCTACAGATATTGTATGCCCAATGTATATGCGTGTTTGGGACATAGTGAAGATTGCAAAAGATCCAACTGAAACACGTCCGTTGATCCTGTGCGAGTATGTTAATTTAATTTTGCATATGGTACTTCTTTTGAATTATATTTTTGTGATGATCCCGTAATATGCCTTTATTCAATATAAGAGACCTTTGTACAGTTGAGATTACTTATGATGCACTACTGGCAGGTATTCACATGCAATGGGTAACAGCAATGGGAATATACACGAATACTGGGAAGCAATAGATAACACATTTGGTCTCCAAGGAGGCTTTATCTGGGAGTGGGTTGATCATGTATAGTATCATTCAAGTGCTTAGCATATATGACTTATTATTTTGTTGCTTACCCTAGAAATGTTGAATTTCAGTACTCTTGAGTTCATATTTGCTTAAGTACTCTGTCTAGTTCCAATTGCTTGAACATACAATTGGAACCTTTAAAACTAATTGTAGAAGGTCTACATTCAGATAAAATGAAACTCGGGATGGATGGCTTTCTAAAAACAGACAGCATGGATTCTTACTTAGGAGTAATAACCCTGTTCCAGAACTTTGGACCTGATAATTACCATTTATAAGATACTCAGACATCT
Organism: Myrica gale; assembly: GCA_963930655.1. Taxonomy (NCBI): domain Eukaryota; kingdom Viridiplantae; phylum Streptophyta; class Magnoliopsida; order Fagales; family Myricaceae; genus Myrica; species Myrica gale. The sequence continues at coordinate 1,214,480 of OZ005618.1, forward strand.
GTGGTAATTACCAATGTGGAGCCATCTATGTACGATAAACTATGCTGCAGCTGCAACAAATCTGAGATTTCAGATTGCAGTAATAAAATAAAAGTAGGATGGCAGAACAACTATTCAGATAGAGAGGCAACAAAAACAAAAACAAAAGCCCAGGATGTTGAATTTCAGTACTCTGTCGAGTTCATAATTGATCAAGTACTCTTCCCAGCTCCAATTGCTTGAACATGCAATTGGCACCTTTGAAACTAGTTGTAGAAAGTCTACATTCAGAAGATAAAATGAAACTTAGGACGGTTCCCTTTCGAAAAACACACAGCATATATTCTTACATTGGAGTAATTACCCTGTTCTAGAACTTTGGACCTGGTAATTACCATTTATAAGATACACAGACATCTGTGCTAATGCTCCATATATGGTTATAAACCAATATGGGCCATTGATTTATGGTAAACTATGAAGCAGCTGCAACAAATCTGAGATTTCAGGTTGTAGTGACAAAATAACAGTAGGATGGCAGAACAACTATTCAGATAGAGGCAAAAAACAGAAAACAAAAGGAAGCTACAATCTGGCTGAGAAACAACCGCCCCCCCCCCCCCAGGGGGGGCAATAGTGAAAAGAAAAATCTGATTGAGAAAGGGTCAGACTCTGATTCTAATGCAAGAAGAAAGAACTTTCCCAGCACTCTGAACGACAATGCAATCAGGACAAATTTCAAATAAACATAAGACAATCATGGCTAATATAAATGTTCCCTTCCCTGAAGCATTGTGCATGGGCCTAACTTCAACTGTGCAGCTAATATAAATGTATCCCTTCCCTGAAGCATTGTGCATGGCCCTAACTTCAACTGTGCATGCGATGTGCTACTCATATGAGACTAATTCTTGTTAGCTATATAACTCAATAAAACAGAGTCCTGATATTTGACCAAAATGGACAAAATTTGAGACTTCTTTCCAAAACTGGATAAAGTTGGTATCACTCTCATGTGTCTTGTAGGGTCATAAGACTACTTGTGGAGAACCAGAGCTTAGGATTCATTATGCCTACTGGTCACTGATTGAGTGGAGAAGTTTCTTTTAGTGAAGTCCCTACTCAGTAGTGCTGCCATAATAGATATTATCTATTTCTTTTGAACTGAGTAGATATCCAAGGCCTGATTAATAAATTGTCTCCTGAATGTGCACTATTGTTTTCTTTCTTTTTCTCCTCCCCCTCCCCGCTCCCCCTTTCTCGTACGAATATTAGCAAAAGGGTTAAAGATTTGCACTTTACATACAGGGGCTATTGAAGGATAGTGAAGATGGTAAAAAGCACTGGGCATATGGAGGTGACTTTGGAGACATTCCTAATGATCTGAACTTCTGTCTGGATGGCCTTACCTGGCCAGATCGAACTCCTCATCCTGCACTACACGGTAACATAATGCATTGTAGAACAATGAAAGTGAAACATAACAATGTGCTTGGAGTTTTCAATGCATAGCTGTATGTCATTTGTCAGTATTTTTTGATGAATCATTAATTATTTTCGTCAGAGGTCAAGTATGTCTATCAACCAATCAAGGTTTCATTAAAGGAAAGAACTATTAAGGTACTTACATCTTCACTCACCTTCTGCATATCTTGAGTTGAATCTTTTGTTTATGGTTTTTCGGAATTTTGTGTTGCAGATAACAAACACCCACTTTTATGAAACAACAAAAGAATTCGAATTTAGCTGGGCTGTCCATGGGGATGGTTGCGAACTTGGAACTGGAGTTCTATCTCTTCCCTCGATAGGACCGCAAAGTAATTTTGATCTTGAATGGCAATCGGGTCCATGGTATTCTCTTTGGGCTTCATCATCTTCAGCAGAATTTTTCCTGACAATATCTGCTAAGCTTTTGCACTCGACTCGCTGGGTTGAAGCTGGTCATGTCATTTCATCCACACAAGTAGAGTTGCCTGCCAAAAGAGAGATCGTTCCTCATGTAGTTCCTCTTCCTTCATACCAACTTTGATAGTATGAACTGTTTACCTTACCAATAACACTAACCTTTACCAAATATCTATGGCCCCAGGTCATCCAAACTACAGGTGCTACCTTCCTCGTTGAAAATCTCGGGGGTACCATAAGATTGAGGCAACAGGACTTTTGGGAGATAGAATTGAATGCTCAGACAGGAATAATTGAGAGCTGGAAGGTAGTTTTTGCAAATTGGGTTTTTTCAAATGGATACTTGCCTATTTTCGCCTAAACTTTTTTTATTATAAGTAAGCCAATCTTATTAGAGTAAAGAAAGATGACAGTACAAGAGACTATACTGACAATTACGAAAGCATACAAGCTAAAAAACTGTGAAAATCCGGAAAATCCATAAAAGGATTGCCTAAACCCGAAGTAGCCCATAGAAACAAAGAATGCAACCCAAAACCCTGCAAACTAGCTAAAGACAGCCCTGTCCTCAAAACAACGCCCATTCCTTTCCCTAAACTAAAAGATAAGTTTTTCTTAACATGATTTTCTTGTTAAATGAAGGAGAACGAAATTAGAGATTTCTCTGATATTAAACTGTCCTTATCTCAAAAAGCATGTAGGAGCCTGTGATACATGATTGTTTCCCTTTGCATTGAACCAAGACTTTTTAGCAGGTACTGCCTGTTTTTTGGTGGCGGATATCGGGATTGTTAGGGAGACAAAAGTGGGAGCTAAGTCTAAGGTGGAAATAGAGATGACGATATCAAACCTGATAGTTAGGAGATACGCAGCAATGATTTCTATGGCATGTAATGATAATTCATAGGGATAGGAAGATTTAGAGTATCTGATTAATAGAATTAGAGTGACTGGATGAAGTGGAGAATAGCATTTAGGTGTTTTTTGACCATCGAGTACCTCAAATTGAAGGCAAAATTAGATAGGACCATTGAAAAGACCCGTTATACTCTAGTATACAAAATGTTGCATTCTAGGAAACAATAGGATCATGGTAAAGACCATTATACAGAATGTTGGATTCTAAGAAACCATCTACTTACAAAATGAGTATCGCTAAAATGAGAATTCTATGATGGATGAGTGGCAATACCTAAAAAGATAGGAAAAACTGTGGAGTAATTCATTCTCGTTTCAGGGTCTATCTTATTGAGAAAAAGCTAGGGGTCACTTGAGATTGTTTTGTTGTCGTGCATAATGGATATGGATTACTGCACTGGTAAGACAAATAATGTAACTCAAGTTGATAAGTAAAAAAGGTACTGGGAGGCTTAAAGCATGGTTCGATGTAGTAAAAAGTTGTGTACTCAATAGTGTTCTCATTACTTTATAAAATTAATCTCACATTCTTCCTGTTGTAAAAGTTACTACTGGTCTTTTTCTGGGACAGCAAACTACTGCCATTCATTTGGGCCTTCAACTTATTTTCTTTTCGCAAAACTATTGCTGTAACTATGATATAATGGTGTGTGTAGCTTCACTTTTATTTTAATAGTTTTTTTTGTCAGATTTAAGGGAAATGAGAATGAAAACCTCTTCTGGTACTTTTTTTTCATGGCTGTTGATTGAATATTCTTTACAAATAATCTGTTCTCAAATCTTGGTTGAACATAGAAGCATATTAGCTTATAATAAAGCGACAGGGGATTCTGAACACATGGTGCTTAATGACAGGTTGAAGGAGTTACAGTGATGAATAAGGGCCTAATCCCATGCTTCTGGCGAGCGCCTACCGATAATGACAAAGGGGGAGGTGCAGCTAGTTACTTTTCCAAGTGGAAAGCTGCTCATATTGATAGTCTCCTCTATCTTAGTGAAAACTGTCGTATACAGAATATGACGGATGACCTTGTTAAAATAGCAGTAAGTTTTATTGCTGTCCCAAGCGATGAAAAGGGTTGCATCCCCAAGTTGGAGCGAGCGAAAGCTTTATTCCAAATTGATATTATGTACACATTTGAAGGTTCTGGGGATGTCATTGTGGAGTGCAATGTAAAACCAAACACTTCAAATCTTCCTCCTTTGCCACGTGTAGGACTTGAATTCCATTTGGATAAGTCAATGGACAAGATAGAGTGGTATGGAAGAGGGCCATTTGAATGTTATCCGGATAGAAAAGCAGCTGCACATGTTGGGGTCTATGAGCAGAAAGTGGATGACATGCATGTTCCTTATATTGTTCCAGGGGAATGTTCAGGTAGGGCAGATGTGAGATGGGTAACATTTCAAAGCAAAGATGGATGTGGGCTTTATGCTTCAATCTATGGCGACTCTCCACCGATGCAGATGAGTGCAAGTTACTACAGCACAGCAGAGCTTGACCAGGCAACACACCATGAAGAGCTTATGAAGGGAGGCAACATTGAGGTAATTTCTTCTGTTTTTCCTATTAAATCAATCCCAATCACTTCAAACAATTTATGGATTGGTACGCTAGATCTCAGTAGCCCTGTGTGTGTGTATCATATGCCTCTTGGACTCTCAAGTAAAAAATGATAATGTAAAAACAACAATGAAAATTGGTAAAGCATTGATACATTTTTCAAGTTGTATGTAAAACAAGCAGTTTTGAGATGGCCACTCAAAGGAAAGCACAAAAGAGGGAAAACTGCAATTGTTTACCATGGGCTTTTCATGCTTTGTGTACTTTTTTTTTATAGGTAAATAAAATTTTTATTAAAAAGAAAAAAGAATTAACAGTACAATAGGCTGTACTGAAAACATCTAAAACATACAAGCTAGAAAGCTACAAAAATCTAGAAGATCCAAAAACGGAAACCCCAAAACAGCATTAGATCAAAGGAAAAGAGACTGTAACATGTGACTCTTAAGATTCTCCATCGTTGATGCTTGGTTCTCGAAACAACGAATATTTCTTTCTCGCCACAAACACCACCAAATACAGGAAGGTATCATCCTCCAAACCACCAAAGCTGTTGTGTCGTCAAACTTCCTTTTCCAACATCTCAACACCTCAACCACCCTAGAAGGCATAACCCAAGAGAAGTTCAATATAGATAAAATATGTGACCAAAACATCGAGCAAACGAACAATGAAGTAGAATATGATCAACAGACTCTCCATCACATCTACACAAATAACACCACTCTGTCAAGCAAATACCCCTCCACCTCAAATTATCTATTGTCAAAACTTTCTCATGAGTAGCCTCCCACACAAAGAACGAAACTCTTGGGGGTGAAAAAGTCCTCCACAACTATCGCCAAGGAAAATCTACAGGAGTAGCCCCCACCAGAATCCTATACATAGATTTAACAGTAAACAGCCCACTCTTCAATCCCCCCAAATTACTCTATCAGGAACTCCACCTCTAACCTTGAAAGAATGTAGAAGGTTAAAGAACGTCGAAACTTCATCCAATTCCCAATCATTAAACGGCCGGATAAACTGTATATTCCACACAGGCATGCCAGAGCTAACCTCAATACAATTCTCCACTACCTCCTCCTTACAAGTGGATAACGAAAAGAGATGAGGAAACTCTAACATCAATGCTCGATGACCACACCAACAATCGTACCAAAACCGAACTTTACTCCCACACCCCACCAAAAATTTCACATTTGCAAAGAAAGAATTCCACCCCTTCGAAATATACTTCCATAGGCTAACTCCATACGATCCTCTTACCCCAAGTGTCCTCCAACCTCCCACCTCAGTACCATACTTGGCTATAATAATTGTCTTCCATAACGTATCCCGCTCAGAGACAAACCTCCACAACCACTTCCCTAACAAAGCTTGATTATATAACACCAACCGTCTTAAACCCAATCCTCCCACAGAAATAGGGGAACATACTGTGTCCCACCACTTCCCCACAAGAAATCATTTTGCAACTTCTCAATTCTATTTGCAACCACCTGAGGAATAGGAAAAAGAGACATAAAATAGGTCAGAAGACTAGCAAGTGTTGATTTAATCAAAGTAATCCGTCCTCCCTTTGAAAGATAGAGACGCTTCCAACCAGCTAATCAGCGCTCCAGTCGCTCAATTATTCCATCCCAAATGCGAACACTCTTAAATTTAGCTCCAAGAGGAAGACCAAGATACTTCATGGGTAGAGAAGAGACAGAACACCCCAAAATAGCAGCCAAATTCTGTACATTCCCAACACGCCCGATAGGAATAACCTCAGACTTATCAAGATTCACCTTCAAACCAAAAACGGCCTCAAAACAAAGAAGTAAACACCGAAGGTTACGAATCTGAGAATCATCCGCCCCACATAAGATAAGAGTATCATCAGCAAATAACACATGTGATATAGAAACCACATTACCACCCTGCCCGCCAATATCAAAACCCCTCATAACACCACCAACAACCAACTCATTTAACATCCGACTCAAGGCTTCCATAACAATAACAAACAGCAATGGAGAAAGAGGATCTCCTTGTCTCAAACCCCTAGAGCCCCCAAAAACCATGGATTTCAATATTTAACCCATTGTAAGATAGAGATAGCTTTGAGGTGATCACTCACTGGAAAGGGCAAAGAAGGGGCAGCTAGAATTGCCTACCAATAGCCGTTCTTGTTTCTCCCTCACCAATTTGTGGATTTTCTGTACTTAACCACTTTAGGTTGCAACCGGGCAATTCCAAAATGGCAGATTCAACTGCATTTGCAATTCCACTTTGGGTTGCTCAGTATCTCTTCTCTTATATGACATACCCGTGTAACTAAATGCCAACCTATTTGACACTAATGTTTTGGTGACCACAACTTAGGTTGCTAGCAGGAGTTGTCAGATTCTAGATTTCCTGTGTATTACTATTAGCAATTTCTTAGTTTCCATGCTTGCAGAAAGAGAAGAAATATCTACTCCGGCTCAGGTTTTCAAAGTTGCATGTTCTATATCATGCTCCAGCTCAACCTATAACTTTGTTACTTCCCTGCATGGTCATTATCTTTGCCATCTATTTGTATCGTCACCATGTTGTGTACTGTTTTGTGGTCCTCCAGGTTCATCTTGACCACAGGCACATGGGAGTGGGTGGAGATGATAGCTGGTCACCTTGTGTCCATGACAAGTATCTGGTTCCTGCTGTGCCCTACTCATTCTCCATGAGGTTGTGTCCGATTACTCGAGCCACCTCTGGCCACCACATTTTCAAATCCCAACTTCAAAACTAGTAGAGCTTTTGCTTGCAGGAGTCAATCAAAGGTTGAGGATGAATACTACCCTGATCCAAAATGCTTTCTCACGAGTTTGTGAATAAATGTCTAATCCAAACCAGAATTATCGCCAAATTTGGGATTTCCATCTTGACTCTTGAGCTCAGAAAGGTTGCTCTTCCCAAGTTGGGTTTCCTCTACAAACGTGGAGATTTCAGTTGTAGGACTTGATAACTCAGATATTTCCTGGACTTTTTGGGCATGAAGCTTGTATACAACCCTCTTTGCCCTCGTGTTTAATAATATATCTGGTGAAAAGTAACATCAATGATAATACACATGCTACGTTTTGATGGTACAAAATCCAGTTCCACTTCATAGGCTTTTGCGGACGGGGATCTCTGCAATTCGGTCATGCCTGGGACCCACACTTCTCTCTCTGCCTCTCTCCGCAATTGCTCTGCAATTCGGTCACCTGAATTACAGAGAATCCCAATTTGGCTTTTACACGGGCAGCATGATCCCAAATCCCACCTATTTTGAGTGGACTACATTGTCTGATTAGCATCATCAAACTTTTGGATAATAATCCGTGGCTAAAAGATTTATGGGAAAAAAAACAAACTAATTTGGAGTAGAGTTTGATCAAACCCATTACTAATTACTTTTCAGTTAGATGTAGCAACGAAGAAATATTTTAATTAGACAGAGAAAGCTTAAAAATAATTAGTATTCTAGATGTAATGTATAATAATATAGAAAACTAAGCAGATATATAATAATTTAAGGGAACAAAATTAATAAGAAAACTTTTAAAAATTGTGAAAGATTTTGATAAGGCCGGCCCGGGGCTGTTGATCGCTGGCTACCGCTCGATATTGGAGGACCGCCTCCGTACAATGAGCGCGTCCTCGTGTTCCTACAAGGAAAAATAGCCGTAAAGTCGGTAAAGAAATCTCTGTCCGCTGACTCTGCACTGTGCAACAACTGTGTTTGCATGGTTTTATAGCTCCAAGTGATATCCCCAGCTGGTGTTCGACTTCTGTAGAACGTTGTTTATACTGTAATATATTGTCTTTGCTTCAAAAAAAAATGAAGCTATACGCGCTTGCCTCGGCCGCAATCGTCGTCGTTTTGGCCGTCGTTTTCAGGTCTTCGTGGGTACCAACTTCTTCTTCGTCGTGTTCGCCGCCGCCATCTTCTTCGGCTCCGGTGGCCGACTTGGTGGTGAGGAATGCGGTGATATTCACTAGCGATGAATCTCTCCCTTTCGCAGATTCCATGGCCGTTCGGAACGGCAGGATTCTCCGCGTCGGCAACCATTCCTTCGTCCAGGTCATCCATCATCATTGACGTCGTAGTTGTCTAATATCCATATCTCTAATCTCTAAAGAAACAAGCGCAAATTTAGATAAAATCAATTTCGAAATCCTAACCTATAATTTTTAACTAAAGCAAATAGCTTTTGATCAAGCACATGCATATTCTGCTATCTACGTATGAAAATAAGTTAGAAGCAGTGTCTGACTTGTTGTTATCATATGTGTATGTTGTATGGGTAGTTAGTTGTACAATAATAAAAGAAAGAAAAGATAAGTTGTACCGGATTGAAGTGGTAGACGGTGTTTGCAAGGTCGAAGAGATACGTTGTGAGTTGGATTTAAGTGACTTTTCTGCTGTCCACTGAAGATAATATTTTTCTTGATGGTGTATCCCAATGCAACTCTTTGTTGTCAGTTTGTGTTTATTTGCCTCCGGGTTTTTTGCTGGCACATAATTTTGATGCAATCTTATATTCTTTGTACTAATTTTTTGCTGCTCATTATTTCATATGGATGCAGGAAGTGGCAGGATATGGGACTGAAGAGTTGAATGTCGAAGGAAAAGTTGTGGTTCCTGGGTTTATCGATTCCCACGTGCACTTGCTTTTTGGTGGACTCCAGGTTTAGCGGAAGCCTCGACCCCTAAATCAATTACCTTCCACTTGATGACCTATTTTTTGTTCTTGTCTCTCCGCCTAATATTTTCTTGGTGAATTGTTTGAGATTTGAGAAGGATTTTGTGATGAGACTTTTCATTATTTCCTATAAGTCTGGGTATTCAGGTAGGGAATTATAAACTCCTCTTTTGTGATATGCTAATAGCATTTTTAGCTGAGTTGTGGCAGTCAGCAGTCCCCTGTCCTTCATACTACTAGTTTGTGGGGATAGATGACTTGGATTGAACTGTCGTTCTGTATTCTAAACAAGCAGGCAACTGTGGCTCTGAGCTCCTAGACTGTTGTTTAGCTTTTGAAATCCTTGATTATTTCACTTTTTAGAGTTCAATAAATGAAGATATGTGGGCAAACATGTATTACATTGGGCCCCATCAGCCCTATAATAATTTGATGCCATTGCCATTGTTACCATGTTAGGCAACAAATCTGCAAGTTATCATTTGGTATCCTCCCTAAGTGCGGGCTTTAGAGAGTTCCATCAGATGTTTTGAAGTCAACTTAAAGAGGGACTATACCAACTTTTTGCTGGAACAGGCGTCCTTGAAACAGTGGTTCTCAACAATGAATTTTTTTTCCCTTCTTCTTGTCTCTTTGTTTATTTTTGAAGTATGATCTTTGTTTTTGCCAATGGGATCTAAATCTGTCTGTTGAGCAAAATTTTGTGTGTGGAAAACAGATGGTGCGAGTGGAACTCCGGGGTGTGAACCAGAAAGATGAGTTCATTAGAAAGGTCACGGAAGCGGTGAGAGGTAATTTTTCATATCCTTCTTATTTTAAGAGTTTTGACTGGAAATTTGGAAGTGACTATGAACATAAGTAGGTCAAGAGTTTATATTCTGAACAATCATTGATCTGTTATTTAATATTCTTTTTGCTGTTCTCTTCATGGTCCATGCATTCTCTCTCAACATACAGGCAACATAAAACTCACTCTAGCAGATTTTACTAGTCAAACGTGTGTTATCTGTGCCTTTTTTGCAATTAGCTTTTTAGATTATTTCCAGTGTTCCCCGCGCACTTCAGAGCTTCTAACTTGGAAAACTTGACTTTCGTTTTCTAATCTTCGTAGAAATTGAGTGACTCCTCTTCTGAAGTTTCATTCCTAACTATAGTTACTTGCAGCATGAACCTAATTGTGTTGGTTCTGAATCTATAACTTTTTTGTTTTGTTTTTCAACCTGATAAATACCCATTTCTGTTTAATCTCATCCAGCGCTTTTAATCTGCATGACAGAGCACTAACTGGATCAGTAACTTTAGCACAACTAGCTTTTGTACTCCATGTTGAAACTGGTTTCTCTTTTGTTCAAAGAGTTGAGACAGTCAAACATTTAAAGACCCTTGCAGTCTTATCATCCCAAAAATCTTAAAATCAGTTCAGTCAGGTAAATGTCAATGCTGGAGTTTTTTGTTCGTATGAATCAAATAGGAAATTGGAGGAGAAAGTTAAGGTCATCTGAGGGAAAAGCATAAACAACTTTCCACTTCGGGTTCTTCTTGTCTCAATTTTTTTTCCTTAGGCATTACAAAGCTTATGCATCTTTTCAGATGTTAATGTTGGAACAAAAATCTTCAGATGCACAAGAAGGTTCCTGGCTTTTGGGTGGTGGATGGAACAATGATCTATGGGGAGGAGAATTGCCAGTGGCTTCTTGGATTGACGATATCACACCTTACAATCCTGTAAGTGATGACTTCCTTGATTCTGGCATCTGGGATAAATGTTGATAATCGATATGGTGTGCACGTACATAAGTATCTTTTTACACAGGTTTGGTTGTCAAGGATGGATGGTCATATGGGCTTGGCTAATTCAGTAGCCCTGAAATTGTCTGGAATTGGCAATCTACAAGAAAATCCTGAAGGAGGAACTATTATGAGAACTTCTAGTGGAGGTAAAGGCAAATGTGATTTATTTTTCTTGAGGTGCTTCTAAGCTTCTAACTGCTTAAACCATCCAGTCTTATCAGACTTATATGTTGTTTCAATCTCAAGTTGTCTCTTCCATATCCAGTTTGGAAGAATCTGACCTTCCTTCGCTGTGTTTGACACATATTCATCCCAATGAATATTCTTGCTGAATCACTTCTATTTCTTTTGAAAAGAAAAAAGGCGTTATCAGAAAAATGGATGCACTTTGTTAGGGCAAGATTGACCTCCGCGCCGGGGGGGTTTATGATTCATGAAGCACTGTAGTGAGACTATTCACATAGTACAGTACCGCTCAAGTCTATTTGATGTTACTTGAAGGGGTTTGAGTCTCTTTCTTTCTTTCTTTCGTTCGCTTTTATTATGTACGGATTATTCTAATCAAGGTTGATTGAATGTTTTGTGGTTTTAAGGATTTTGTTTTCCTAGAAGCATAAAGTTATTGTAACTGTCTCGCCTATGTTATCAATAATATTGCCTTTGCCTTCTCTAGTTCTCAAAATGACTCTTTCGAGTTTTTCTAGTTTCAGAAACCTGAACAGGTTTTCCTTTTGTTTCATCCAAAAAGATTATATGTTGATGGTAATTAAAGTATGTCCTTGTCTGATCTCACTTCTGTCTGCACCCCTAGGGTGGTTGAAATAATTGAGGTAGATGTTATAACAGTATGGCCAACCCTGCTGGCATGCACAAGTTAGTGCTGCTACAATTAATAACTTCTGTTGCACTTTAATCCTCATGCAGAACCTACTGGATTGTTGATTGATTCTGCAATCAAACTTCTACTACCTTGGATTCCAAAGGACTCAGTAAATCGAAGGAGGGAAGCTTTGCATAGAGCCAGCAATCTTGCCTTGATGAGGGGTGTGACAACAGTTGTTGATTTTGGGAGATATTTTCCTGGGGCATCAGCAGAGCTTTCCTGGGAAGATTTTTCAGGTCTCTCAGTTAATCTCTTGATGACATTGTATTTCGCATGAAAATTACTGAGACTGTTGTGCATTAGTGTGAAGTGGATTTCTTTGAATAAAGATGCAGAATGCACCAATTTATTCAGGTGCAAAGAAAATAAACGGTTTCAACATCTAAGTGCAATGGGAAAAAAAGAGCTATCTAGGATACTAAAATTCATGGGAGATTAAAAGCCTCCTGGTAATTGATTGTTGGATTTCATTTCCTGATATCAAGATATTTGTATCTTTGTGAGGAGAAATATTGCGCTTTCCACACATTGAGAAGGCACCAACTCTCTGGTGTTGCCCATTCTCTATTCTTAGTGTATGATTGCACAAGTTGTAAGGTGATCAATGCGTTGTATACCATGAATATGTTTGCGGCTGTTTCAGATGCAATACTATAGCATGATGATAATGCTTTTATGTTTTGTGATTTCTACAGATGTGTATCGATGGGCTGATATTTCTGGGAAGATGATGATCAGGGTTTGCCTATTTTTTCCGATGGAAACATGGCCACGTTTACTGGTATGACTTTCTTTTCATTGCTGTTGGAAATAGTGATTCATTGCTAAATACTTTTTTCTTCTATGATATTCTTGCATTAGGTGACAAATAGTGGTGTTGTTTTTTGCTTGAAAGTGTTGGATAACTCAACTGGAGATTCAATTTAGGAGCTGATGGTGAAATCGAGTGGTGTTGTTTACGCCACATTACTTCACATGGTTGTGGATAATTATTGCAAGTTAGTAATCACTGAGATTGTTGCTTCCCTGGGTGTCAAAGTGGCTCATCTGTTGGAAGATTTTACCTATTTGGCATTTGATGAATGAGATATAGAGGGAAATGTCTCAGAATTTTGTACAGTTTTATTGCGTTTCAGTGTTTTATATCCTTTCAAAAGGTTCATTGGTGTTTCTTGTGTTTTTTAAAGTTCGAAAATTCTGCTTGGTTTTTTGTTCAGTGGGATCTAGATGAAGAGTAGTCTTATTTTGTCCAGAAGCAACGTGATTCTGTTGCACTTTTACTGTGTTTCTTTTCCATATATATCTTTCTAATCTAATTTTTACTTTTCAGTGGATGTTCAAAATTTATGTATTTCTCCTGTTGCTCATTAAGTTTTGGAATTCCCTGGCAGGATCTAACTGCAAAAGTGGGTCGTGCCTTAAGCCAGTGGATCTACTTGGGTGGTGTAAAAGCTTTTGCTGATGGGTCTTTGGGTTCTAACAGTGCACTGTTCTATGAGGTGAGAAAAGATGTCTTAGCATTTGTTGACCTTTTCATTTATTGAGGTGCATCAATTATTTCACTTGGAGAGCCAAAACTTAAAGAGATAGAGCATGGCTTACCCAGTTGACCTGGATGTCAAGTGTAAACCATATAATCAAGATCACCTAAATAAGAGTGCTTCCTGGCTAAGCCCATCTGCACTCAACAACTTCTACTTGTCACAAAGAAAAGAAGAGAAAAACGATAAAAAGAAAAAAGAAAAATCAAAACAAACAAACAAACAAAAGAAGACAAAAAGCCTGTAACTGATGCTTCATCTGTGTTAGATTCAATTTTGTACTAGATCTTTTTGTCATCTATCCATTTATGAAGTTAATTTATCAAATTAAGCTAATTTCATACAGATGTGTTTTTCTATTATATAGCCATATGTCGACGAGCCTCAGAATTATGGCCTAGAAGTGACAGAAATCAAAAGTCTTTCCAACATGACTCTGTCATCAGATAAATCAGGCCTTCAGGTGTTTCCTTGTCTTGCAATTGCCACCATATATGTGTTAGTAGTAACTGGTTTCACCTTTAGTTCTTTTCAGGTTGCTATTCATGCTATAGGTGATAGAGCAAACGACTTGATCCTAGATATGTATGACTCTGTTGTTTCCACAAATGGAATGAGGGATAGAAGATTTAGGGTAAGTTTTGTATCCAAGACATGAAAATGATCAATGATGTTACATGTATTATGTTACGAATTATAACATGGAGATGGGTCCTTCTGAGAATGAGTTTTCCCCTTTCTTTTTCACAACTGAAATAATGCTATCAGATAGAGCATGCGCAGCATTTGGCACCTGGGGCTGCTGCCCGATTTGGTCGACAAGGGATTATTTCTTCAGTACAGGTTTCTTGTGTCCACTATAAAGAGCTTTCTCTTGTTTATATCTTCTACTGCAGAATGCTTTAGCTGTCTTCGTGCAGATTGGCTAATTACCTATTGTTTTGTAAATCTACTGAGTGTCGTTATTGGGATGTATAGTTCCTCCTTTTACTTACTACGCCAATTAAGTTTGGCTCTGTGACAGTTATTGAAACAGTTTAAAGTGCATCCACGCACCTTGCAAATCTATAGAAGACGAGAGATACGAAATAGAGAGAAACAAGAGGCTAGGTTAGATTTTGGAGGCTCGGCACCAATCCATACTTTTTTGGTAAAGGAAATGTAGAGAGGGACACATATATCAATGTATAATTCATTGTGCGAAGATATGTCATTCCCCCCCCTATTGTACGATGGACTGTTTGTTTTTTAGTGTTTTCAGTCTTCCAGTATGCGGATGAAATTTTTCTTGAGTGGACCTCTCTGCTTTTTTCTTGCTTCATCGTGTATTTTTTTAGCCCGAAGTGGAGAGATTTAACCTAATAGATCATTTCTGAATACAATACTACAGATATCCGTATCAATGAGATTTATTCCATTTGAACATTATTTCATGATTCCCATTTTGAACAGCCAGAGCACTTGTTAGATGATGCTGATTCTGCTGCAAAAAAACTTGGGACAGACAGGGCCCAAAAGGAATCTTATCTATTTCGGTCACTCTTAGCTAGCAATGCGCGGTTGGCATTTGGTTCTGACTGGCCTGTAAGTATTAAGACACTCGATCAATGCTTCTTTTCCTTGTATATTATGCTTAATAAACTACGACATATATTGAGTTAGCTAGTTATGTGTGATACACCTGCAGAATTTTAGGTCACTGCTGTTGTTTCAGGTTGCAGATATTAATCCTTTAGGTGGTATTAGGACAGCTATGAAGAGAATACCACCTGCTTGGAATGATGCTTGGATTCCATCAGAATGCCTTACGTTAGACGATGCATTAAAGGGGTAAGCAATATTGTAATATTTGCTCCTTCAGATGTTTTCGTCTTCCTCTTGAAATACAGTCCTACAAAACAGGTCTTGTTACACGTATGTTCAAAATCACATCAACTAGTGTCTATCTCTTTGGATAGCCTCGGCAGTTTGTCAATGTTGACCTTACTGAGAGGAGGAAAGAAAAGAACAAAACAAAGTGACCCTTGAGGCCATATGTTGATGTCGTGATCTGGCATCTGGGAAATCTCTTGATTTGAACTATAAGTAGAACATTTTTGTAATCAGAACAGTACAGGTGGGTGTGAGCCGAATCTTGTGATGATAATGGAGGCATTGGTGGTGCTGACAATCTGGTGGTGGCGGTGGTGCTAGAATGGTGTCTAAGCTACCCACTGAACAAAATGACTTATGCTGCATACTTTTCCCTCTACAAGATTTTCCCTATGAACCTTCACCAAGTGCTCTTTAATTGTTCAGACTCTAAATGAACTCCAGACAATTAAGTCGTAGATTACTGATGCAAATCACCCTGACCTCCATCCGGGCTATGCAGCCTCAATTAAGCTCTAGGAAATGCCAGCCAGGGTAACATATCCAAGCTTTCATCACTGATATCGGAACAAAAATTTATCACAGGGAGCTTTATATGGCAAATTGTTGAACATATTCCAAATGGTCTTTTCATTTGACGTGCATTTTGTGTTTATTTTGAATTTATTTGGTTTCTCGGCCAATTCGTGCTGTTTTCCTCATCTTTCAACTCACTTTTTCATCACCATTTATCACACTCGATAGAAATCTTACGCTTTCATGGTGCCAGGTACACAATTTCCGCTGCTCGTGCATGCTTTCTCGAAAACGATTTGGGATCTTTATCTCCTGGGAAACTCGCCGATTTTGTCGTCCTATCTACTGACTCCTGGGATGACTTTGTGGCAGAAGGATCTGCTTCTGTTGAGGCAACATATGTTTCTGGACTACAGGCCTATACTTCAAAGCCTCCAAATTTGGTGATGCAGAACTGAATATAGGAAATAGATAAAGCAGAAAATGGAATAGCTATTGGCTGAATATTATTGGTAGTAAAACTATATGCATGTATTATTGGAAGATTAATCGACTTAAATGAGTATGCATATGACTTTAATGTATATCTCATTTTGGACACAAATATTAGGCTCATCAAAATTCTGTAGTTTTTTTGTCCGAAATTGTATTATATAATTTAGAGAGAGAAATACATAATAGGTGGACCCTATTATAAAGTTCATGTTGTTCAAAACTTTACATGAAAAGGTACATTGTGCAAGGTCCACCTGTTATGTTTATCTCTAGGATAAATGCACTTTTCACTCATCAACTACCAGGTGTACGACACATTGCACCCTAAACTACTAATTTTGACACATTGCACCCTTAAACTATCAATGTTAGATACTTTGTACTTTAAAGTACACACTTTGATACATTACATCCTTCAACTCCTAATATTAAACATTTTGCACCCTCCATTTGACAAGAATGTTCTCAAAAAATTA
Source organism: Myrica gale (assembly GCA_963930655.1). Taxonomy (NCBI): domain Eukaryota; kingdom Viridiplantae; phylum Streptophyta; class Magnoliopsida; order Fagales; family Myricaceae; genus Myrica; species Myrica gale. The sequence goes on from OZ005618.1 coordinate 1,231,135, forward strand.
ATAAATTGACAACAATATCTTTAATATATGCAAAATAGGTTAAGAGCATTATCGTTATTTTACTCTAAAAATTTGATAAAGGGTACAAAATGTCCAAAATTGATAGTTAGAGATGTGATGTATCAAAATTGATAATTTAGGATTGGTAGTTCGTAGGTGAAAAATATATTTTCTCCTTTATCTCTTCTCGGATAATAAATTTGTGAGCACACTAATCTTAAATATTAAGTTATAAACATCCAAAAAAAATTGATAATTTCTATGCGTGTCACCTCTCAAAAAGAAATAATTCATGCAATTTTAAATGATTAACAATCACCCAATATTATTCCACGCATGTGGAAATATGACAGACGAAACGCATACATCAGACGCGATATTTTTCTCGTTTTGTTTATGCATATTTTACAAATTACAAGCTATAAATGCGTTGGCGCCACGTAGCTGTCAAAATGCTCTGACTTTTTTTACTCTGAACTCTGATAACTCCCCCTCTCTTTCGTACAAACGGAAAACGATGAGTTCGTTGGCTGCTTCTGGTGCTTCGTCCTCTCCATGGATTCTGAGGGCCTCTTTACTCACAAGCCTTTCGAGATTCCCGAAGTTCCACTCTTGTCCTCCACCATCACCACCACTACAGTCATCGTCCCAGCCTTCTTCTTTGTGTCTCCGCGTGGTGTGCCGTGCCGATTCGAGTTCGCAGTACGTGGGGAGCGACCCGAAGTTCGTTCTCCTCGAGGCTTTGGAATCTTCTGGAATCGAAACCTAGCATGCTAGAGTAACTTCCGTTTTCTCGTCTTCTTGTTCCTCATTTTCGTTAATCTGACTCTTTGACTGTTGTGCGTTGATGTTAGTGAGTTTTTTTTCCTGCGCTGATTATCTAATTCATCATTCTCTGGTGTTGGAAAATGTTTTAAATTTGGTTAATTGAAATTTTTCCTTGCGTGATTTCAAGAACTGATCATTTAAAAACTTGCACTTCACACGCATGAAATCACGTCATATTTTTGATATACCAAATCGTTAGAATTCGTATTCCTGACTCTAGTACCTTGATGTAAAGCCTAGAAACCACACACAGCCTCTTATAATCTCAGTGCATTAAACTCGTAAACTCAATATTTGAATCACGGAATGGCTAACTAAACTAAATTCATTAGTATTTTGAGTCAGTTTGATCCATTTTATTCGTTCTGTGATTCTTGGTATTTTAGAAAATTTGGATTTGGTTGAAAGGAATCTAGATTTTATGGAAGTTGAAGGTTTGTGCATTGTTATTGATTCTGATGAAGTTTTTCACTTTTTGGTGAACTCGATGCATACTGGCGACTTTTTTCCTATTGATACATTGGTTTATATGGTATTTTTTGCCTTGGAATCCTAAATGAGTTGGGTGAAGATCGAGGTGGAGGAGATTGGATTCTTACAGGAGATTGAGGTGGATTGGAAGAACGAGATTGGTCTAAAACAGATGTGGGCATGATCTGTTAGGAGAAGGAGACGAAACAGAGTGTGCAGAAGGAAAGTTGTTAGAGTCGCGGAAGCAAAAAATTTTGCTCTGATACCATATTGGATTTGAAGAAAGCGAATTCTTGTATGTCGAATAACTTAATTTTAGATTGAATACGGAGAGGTATATATACACTAGTAACTTATCAAAAAAAAAAAGGTATATATACACTAGTAGAATGAGCTCATAGCTCTGTAACTAAAATAACTAACTGATAATTGACTGACTAACGTAACAGTCTTGCTAATAGGGTTTGTGCTTAATTATGGATATAGGTACCTGTTCAGCCTCTTTGTCTACTATCTTGGATTCTCTAACGTAGCGTCAGAGTCCTGTTTATTTTTTCTCCGACTCTACCTGCTAAGCGGGCCCGCAAAGTTTATATCTTTTCTTCTTCTTTTTACAATAAATTACGAAATTAATCTACATTTTAGGTGGATTCCTTGCATTTTCTTGAATGAACTTTATGCGTTGTTAATATTTAATTTCTGAATCTACATTGATTATCTACTTGATTTGATTCATTTTTGGGTGTAGTGTTGCTTAATTGGATGAATTTGATTTTGATTCATCCTTGAGCAGGAAGCAAGGGAAGGGTTTTGTTCCCAGATTCAAAAATTGTCTGACATCGAGAGGGAAACCAGCATCACCATTAATAGAAGCTTAGATTTGGGGAAAACAGCTCTTTTTATAGCTGCAGAGGATGATTCGCTTATTTCACACTCTTCGGTTCCTCTCCCTGTGGATGCTTTTATTGAGAGATTGGATGATCTTTCCGTGGGCTATTGTTCACTATAACTCTTCCTATCGGTCATCGCCGGAGAATTTCTTGGAGAGCTTAGAGTGATATCTGTACAGCATGAAGGTAGGTTCATTAGAAGAGTTTTGGTTTGGACTTCAATCATAAGAGGAGGCCCAGCATCGTGAATTTTCTGGAGGAAATAAGGTGTTGCTATTGTGGCATACATCTTTCTTTCTTTCTTTTTTTCCTTTGATTGTGACATTATATGTGGATTGCATGTTTAACTGAGGCTGTGAAATTTTTCAAGGGAGTTTTAGGTCACTAAACTGTTTAAACATATATCAATATTATAGGTTTGCTGACTCGCATGGATTCCATGAGCAGTACCATAATCTAGTCAATGAGAAATTATATTATGTTGTATCTCTTCAGTTTCAGAGTTCTATTCCCTGTAAAAGCTAAGTCAGAATATACCTCATAAACTATTTTTTGCCCCCTGCTGTAATGATGTTTGCTTTTGTATCACATGATTTTTCTTTTCAGGGTTTCCGAAGAATGCATGCCAAAAATCAGAGCCTAGAGCTCTTTATCTTCACTCAGTATGTTTTCATCCTTCTGTGTCGTTATCACAAGCTTTTTTTTTTTTAAGAGAGTTCTATGAAACATAGGATTTATTTTAGTGAGTATCTCTTACATTTTGAACAGGTCTTGACCCATCGTTCTGGCTTAATTGCAATGCTTTCTCTTATATACTCAGAAGTCCTGAAAATGCTTCGTATGTGGGGCCTTGTGAATTTTGATGTAGAGATATTATTTCCTCATGATTATCATAGCCTACCCAGAGCCTATGATAAGCAAAAAGCAAGGAGTCGGATCAACCACATATAATTACATCTCAAATGTTATTGATGGAGGTGACCTCTATGTTTTTTATTGGTTACATGTTTTGCCTTCTTTTGTATACCATATGTCAGTAAGTATTACATGCAAATTTCATTAAAAGAGCAGAAGTTAAAATATGATGCATAGTTTACAACAATGAAAAGTAATTTTGAAACTCTGAGATAATACTGGGTTTGTTAGAGAAAGGCATTTATGCATATTAAAGAAGCTAAGCTACAAGTTCCAATAGTTATGAATAAAAGGACTAAGAAGTGTAGGTGTATGCGTATGCAAATGATGAAGCTGTGAGGTGGTATTATTCAGTATGCAGTTCAGTTTAACATTTTGTTTTGAGTTGAATATGAGAGGGTTGAGTACAGCATATCTGCATGATCATTCTCAGTACACCGATTTTGCTTGATTCTTGCTTTGGTCCTTATAGGTTTACAAAATGTGTAGATTTTGAGAAACCTGAAGAATGCTTTCTGGCCATTTCAACATGATCAAACCAGGAGTTTATTCTTATGGGTTGCACATGCTGCTAACTGTATAGATAGATCAAATATTGCTGAAGAAAGGTATTTCAAGTTTACAATAACATTGCAATGCAATCTGTACTTAACTTTATGCACAAAAGCTCGGATCAGATGTTCAGTTGTAATTTGTCCTTTGCAGTGGCTTTCAGCTTGTTTCTGCTTAGGCTGCTCAACATAGGCTAGAACGTAGTGTTTGGACTAGTGTACGTTTTGGAGATATGAGGCGTGCATTATCTAGTACGTATTGAGCCCCACACTAACTCCATTGTATGCGTCCAGATGATTCCATTTTAGAGATGGATTGTGGATTAAAATCCCAAAGGAAGCAAAATGAAACCGTGTCATTAACAACTGAAGTTGGGTTACCATCTCCACCATACTGAGAAACCACCCAAAAAGAAAAGGAAAAAAGCTGCATGGTCCATCACTGAAATGGAATGATTTTGCTTCTTTTGCATTGTGGTTTGCCTGACTGTAAAGTCATTGAATGATTTTGCTTCTTTTGCATTGTGGTTTGCCTGACTGAAATGGAGCGGTTTAACGTCGAGTAGATAGAACCAGTTTTTTTTTCCCAAGTAAAATGCACATAAAGCTCAAAACGAGTCGATGGGACCAGTTGATTTGGAAGACAACAGCTGTCAATTTACAAGGCCTATACTCGGAAGACATTAAGACATTACATATTGAATGGATGAATTGTCCGGCTTTATGTGATTAAATATCTCAGAAATGTATAGTTTTTAACTAAGTTTATGATGACAAATTTGTGCACATGAATAAAAACATGGCGAAACATTTTCTGTTCCGGAATATAAGCAGCATGATGGTTGTTGATTTCCTCAACGGGGAAGAGGATGTTAGCATAGTTTTGGGTATGATAGATTTTGGTCAAGGTTTTTCTGGATTGTAAACGATCACTCTTGCAGGAGCACTCTCCTTGTAATTTTACAGTTAGAAGTTGGATTTAGGTTACTTGTGCGTAACGAAATTTCAGGATTATCGTTATAAAATACTCTCTTTATGTTTCATCAATTTCAATACTTAAAATTTTAATCACTTTCAATTTTTTTTTTCAGACAACTTTAAAACCTTTAGGCTGTGTTTGAGAAGTAAAATTTTAGAGTTATTAAAATTTTAGATATAGAAAGATATGAAAAAGTGAGGAAAACGTAAAAAAAATTAGTAAAAAAATAAAAAATGGTATGAAAAATAAAGAGAGATTATTTTATAATAATAAAATTTTATTAGGCAGACAAACCCTTGATAACGGGCAAACCTTCTTACAGAAATATGCTCCTCAAGCCCACTGATCCTGAGTCATCATGAATAGGTAGCCTAGACTTAGAGAGTGTTTGTGATGTTAAAATTTTAGTAAAATTTTAGGGGTTGGTAAAAAGGTGAAGAGAGAGAATGAAAAAAGTGAAAAAGTTAGAGAAAAAGTAAGGAGAGAGAATGAAAAAGTAAGTGAAAAAGTGAAAAAAATTAGTAAAAAATTAGAGAAAAAGTAAGGAGAGAGAATGAGTTAAAAATTTGGTAAAATTTTGTTAAATTTTTAGTGTTTGCAAACACTATCTTAGAAAAAAAAAATAGGTAGCCTAGGTGCTTGGCAGGGGAAAGAAAAGTGACCCACGTAATTGTAGAATTATCCCTAATTCGTCACATGCCATCAATTTCAGCCTGACGTAAGAAAAAAGCAAACTACTCACATTGAAATGGTATAGGCCTGCCCTAAAAAGAATAGCTATGGCCTACCCTATATAGGCTTATAGGCTACTGTGCCCTAACCTTGACTACCTTCTAGACTAGGTAGGTATCCGATAAATCAAGGAAAACCCATTTGACGTGACCCGCTAATATGTCGGGTGTCCTATCAAACCATCACCTCCGGCTGAGTAAAAAAAATTTTTTTGGGTAAACTATCTTTTAAGAGATGTTCGTTATACAATTTTGCCTATAATTATAATTAGATGTGTCAAGCAAACTGCCCAATTAAAAATTCAAAAAGAAAAAGCGTATATGATGAACTTAGGGTAGGTTCGTTTTTACCAATTTTTTTCAGGATTCTAAGTATATTCACAATTCTACCACTGTACATATTCAGAATTCAAACATAAAAATTAATACATTTTACACAATCTCCAACAACTTTTTAATTTTTTATTCAACATAAATTCTCTCTCTCTATACTTTTTCACATAACTCTAATATTTTTTATTAAACAATTACATCAAATCATTTCTCTCTCCACTTTACACAAACACCGATAAAACATTATTCAACAAAAAAATTCACAATTTCTCTAAAATTCTACATTTTTTTTCTCAAAACGAACATCACCCTGAAGAAAGTTCTTAGGAAAAATAAATAAATACATAAAGGAAAATGCCAAACCTCGTTGGCCCTTCGAAAGAGTGTAAGGCCATTGCTCGCTAAAATACAAGAAAGTAAAGCCATAAACGATTAATCAACACAAGTACTCATTTTCATCTGCTGCCGGCCTACGGGCCGAGTATGACGGGAATCTAATAATTTTATTGACTAATTATGATTTTTTATAATTTTTTTATCTAAATTACATGACAGACATAATTGATGACTTTATTGTATTATTTATACCGTTTAAAATTTTACAAATATAACATTAAATAGATCCATTTATTATATCTAATTTTGTAAATTATATTATACAATTCAGTAAAAAAAATTACAGAAAATCTTAATATTTGAATTGACATATTCTCGTATCCAACTAAGGATGTGTTTGTTTTGTAAAGTTTTAGTGTTGTTAAAATTGTAGGTATTGAGTTTAGTGAAAAAGTGAAGAGATATGTAATTTTTTTATATTTTTGTAATGAAAAGTAGTGATTTGAGGGGAAGAGATTATATTGTAATATTTTATTGTGTTAAAATTTTAGAGGGTGTAAAATTTTAACACGCAAACGCAGCCTACTATGATTAGGATTGATCCATAAACACGTATTTAATATGATTAAGATGGACACGTGAACAATTGAATGTAGTGTTTAAGTGTTAAAAATTTAGATATTATAATTAATAAAAAAAATAAGCTGAAAAATAATTTAAATGAAAATTTTATATTTATTTTTAATAAAAATAAATAATTTGATAGAAAAAAATCATAATTATTTTATTAATAGAAAAGCAACCAAACACCACAGTGTGACAGTTATTCACGGATTCACCGGCCTACTTGACCTTCCTCCTAGCCAGGTCTCTGTAGAGGCTATCTCGACTAATGCAACCCACCCATGGCCTATCTTGAGGAGAGAAGAGGTTAGCAGCGCAACACCAATGTCTTCTCTTGACCTCATACCATCGTGCCCACCATCATCGTTATCACCACCAGAGTTAACGGAGCACACGCGCGCACGCTAGGCCATGCATGTACGTCTTTGGCTTGCCAAGGCTTGACTCCGTCTCTAGCTGCCGAGCAGCCCACGCGAAATGGCTAACGACTAACTGAGTCATTTGGGACCTGCCGTACGTCCCATGCTATTTTTTTCACTTTTTTCTTTACAGTTTGGTAGAAAATTTATTCGTTACTAATAGACAGATGTACCACTATTTAATATTATTTATATAAAATTTTAAATAATATAATGAAATTTAATTAATATTATTTATATAAAATTTTAAATAATATAAATCTTACAATAAAATTTTATTCATTATTCTCTGAATTACACTTTATAATTAAGATAACAAATTACAGACCATCTTATAATACTACTTTGATAATAAAAAATTGTTATAACACCCATTAAATCCAGAATGGAAAACCCAAATTTTTTTTTCCTTACTTAGAAAACCCAAAAAGTAGAAAACATATAGTAACCTTATTATGGCACATAAACATCAATCTGGTTGGCCAAGAGAGATGAGTGAAACGAGACAAGTAGGCCAGCCATAGGGCAATGAAGGCTAGGCTAGGCGCTAGGTTCTGTTCTTTATCTATGATTAGACGAGCGGGAGAATTATCTTGCAAGAAAATATCAGTTGGTTTTGCCTACCAATTTCTCTCCTGTAAACAATTTGCCAGTGCCACAGTAGTCCTCCCACCAAACATGGTGGACATTTATGGATAGATGGTTTGCGCTTTTTAAAGCATCCAAGCTATAACACAACGTCATAAAGTATAATTGCTTTTCAGTAATTTTACCGAACATCACTTTTTCCTTAAAATGAAGTCCACTGGAGAGCAACACATGATTCATTCTCATCAAGCAATAAAGCTACTAAACGTTAGCTTATGCCTGTCACTGTGTGGACATGCTGGTTTTGAAACTTTGTAGTCTAAGGTTTCAAAAATAAAGATGTTTATTAGTCTAGTTATTGAAAAAGTTACTTTACAATCTTAAGGCCCTTTCAGTGGTATTCCAACCTGCTTCGTCGGATCCATTTTTGACATGGATGCACTGGTCAGCTAGAAATAATTTAAGGTTTCCTCCATTAAAGGTTCTGTTCGATCATAGCCATTAGCATTTCAGGTCTTGATGAATAGAAAGATGATAGTCACAAGCAAGCATATTGGTCGATATTCCTTGTACGTGTTGACATTCCCAAATGGTATTATTGACGGTATTACAGGCGGACAGCTTAACGTATTCTTGAAAAAGGTTAGACCTTCAGTGAATCAGAACTGTACTTCTAGCAGTAGCAGTAGCAGCAGCCTTGCCACCAAAGCCTCCATAATAATCCCCCCTCCTCCCATCGTCCCTCCAGCTGCACAATTCATTCAAAGCTCTCGCATACAGCAAAAAGATTCTCGTCTCAGATCACATTCCGGTACATCTTGATTTCCATGTAAACAAAATGTCCATAGCCTGTCCAGACTCGTTCATTTAATTAAATTTGCAGTGTCTCGGTCCCATTTTCTAGATCATTTCTGTATACCACGGCTAGTATTATTCAAATAAGCACCACCATCTCGGTTCTAGCTGCGCATATGGGAATGTTGGGTCTCCGAGACCTTGTTTTCATTGCTCCAACCACCTCCATGCACCAACAAAACCAACCAATTTCCTCTGATCACCACCCTAACCTTCCTATCCCTTCCTCAGCCGCCCTTGGTGTCGGCCTCGGCATTTTCCCGCTTTTAACTGCCACTCCATGCATCACACCCTCCAACAATTGTGTCCAAGATACTGGGTACTCCAGTAATCCAAACTATTGGAGCCTAAAGAAAGGCCAAGAAATGAGTTCTGCTAAGCAAGATGGGCTTAACGTCGAAAATGATGAATCTGAGCAAATGGCAGGGAGTAGTAGGAGTGGTATGAGGGTGTGCGGGGACTGTGGTAACAAGGCTAAGAAGGATTGTACTTATAGGAGATGCAGGACTTGTTGTAAGAGCCGCGGTTATGGTTGCGCTACGCACGTGAGGAGCACGTGGGTGCCGGCGACTAGGCGGCGGGAGCGGAGGATGGTGTTGGTGGGTGGTGGTGATGGTGATGGTTCTTCTGGGTCTTCTTCTGGTGTAAAAAGGCCAAAAATTGTGGTGTCCCCTCCGAATCTTACTACTGCATCTCGCGCTTCAACATCTAATGCTACTACTTCTAGGAGTACTGGCATTAGTCCTTGCCACCAAGGTGCACACATTCGCTTTTCTCTCTCGCTCGCTCTGATTGCTGCAAAGTTTAGTGAGGATGGAATGGTACAAAAGCTTATCAAAATAACTTGAAGAGAGAAATAATTGCGAGTTTTAGACTCTGTCCCAATCCTTTTCCTTGGCTATGACGCTTCTCTTTCTTCTCCGGTGAACGATTTTAATATTGGACTGAGTAGTCTGAATGACGTGGATTTGTTAAAAAGGATCCTAATTCCTTGGATTAATTCTCTGCATTTTAGTAGTGATACAGATGCAAGCTTAAAAAAATGACTTGGTTTTGTTGGATTAGTATGCTCTCTTCATTTGTCATAATGATCTGCTTTCAGAGCGGCCGATGAATGAAATTGAGGCACTTGACTGACTTGGGCTTTGTACAATCACAGATGCAAACCTTAAACATTCCTTACCGCGCCAAGTTCGTGCACCGGCGGTATTCAAGTGTCACAGAGTCACTGCCATTGGTAATGGTCAAGCTGAGTTTGTTTACCAGGCTACAGTGAGTATTAGTGGCCGCGTATTCAAAGGGTTTCTTTATGATCAAGGGGTTGATGAGAAAAACGCATTCGAATGTATTTCGCGAGTGAATTTGGAGAGTAGTAGCAGTGGAAGGAACAGGGAGTCCTCTTCTCCACTTCTGGCTGCATCAAATGGCCATCCCGGCTCTGCCAGCTGAAGACTGCTCAAGGTGAGGCCTAAGGCACCGAATAGCTTAAATTCCCTCTTATGGGTAATTGCAGATTGCACTCGCATGAAACGGGTGAGTTATACAAGAGTAGAATGACGACCATAAAGTTATAAGTGCTCTCAAAGTCGCTACAGAATTCCACACTATATACACGACGCTAAACCTTTTGGCGTTTGTTCAACATGCTTCCTAAGATGTTTAATTTTGTACAAAAAAAACAATCAAAAGATGTACTCTTTACTCGAGTTTCCAATTAAGACCCGCTGTGGTAATGGGAAAGCCATTGCATCAGTCACCTAGGTAGACTATACTCAATCCAGTTTTCAAGTAGAAACTTTTTGTAGGGCTAACGTTAGTCACAAGGGTTTTTTTGGTAAGCAGGAGAATATTTTGGTTATCCAAGAATTCTCTTGTGTGGGGCTCACCATCATTTGGATTTTGCAAATGATCTTGTCGTGCTTTGGTCTTCTAATTATGTAGATTTGTTTTGCAATTAAGGTTGTTGTTAAGAATTCTGCAATCGATGGTGGTTTTATGATGCATTCACTAACAATCATAGGGATACTGCGAGATGTATATCCTTCGGTTTATTTTGCTAACTAGATGAGCTTTAGAAATAGCAGAAACGCTTGGAAACAATTGATCTTCATTCTCATGCAATAATTAACCTTCTTCTTTCCACAATTCAGGGTTCACTTCAAATATAGCTAGATGACAGGACAGAGACATGGCCCATCAGACTCTGCGAATTTTTCCTTTTTTTGTCTTCCACACAGAGAGACCTCAGCCGTGCATGTAAAACTTTGCCTGCATAATTCATGTTGGCACAGTCCTTTCATTTCTGGCAGATTAGTTTTTGGGTGAGATCTTTTTGTCATGCGTCACAGGAAGCTCATACTTGATGCTTATGGCCCTCAACCTATGATTTTCTATTATCTTCGTGGTCATTGTGTGGTCAGAGATTCCTAAATAGATACAAATAAAAATGGCTGTGAAACATAAGGTCATTGTTTTTTTTTGGAGCTCTATTATTTTCAGCATTCCATTCCTGAGATTTTTCCCTTTAAATCTAGTGGTTACGGTGGTGTTTACAGTCCTTCACTGCACAGATAATTAGGTTTTCTTTTTTCTTTCTTCTGCGAATTTCTTGGGCTGAGACTTTTCCTTTTTGTATTTAGAAATAAGAGGGAATAATTCTAAAGTTTCTATTCTAATGTAATCTGATGAATGTTGTGACTGCAGATAAGCTAAAATTGTTGAAAGTCATTTGTTTAACCACACTTGTAAGTCTTTGTGTTTATAATTTTCTTTGAAGAACAAACACACTTTGTTCCTCATCATTCATACTTAATATTGATGACATCCAGAGTTCTTATAGTGTACCCTGAAGCGGGTTGAGTGGATTTCCCAACTCTTGCAAGTGGCAGAAATCTTCAAGCTACTTGTGCCGCCTTAGAAGTGACCATGGTCCCTAGAAGTCATCAGTGACTTATTATTGCTGATTGATAGTCTACTTGTTTTTATATTATCTTCTATGCTATTTGAGCCCTTCAGGGATATAAAAACACAAAAAGGGATCATCTTACTTAGAATATCAGCTAATCTTAGTTAAATTATGGCAGGCAATGAATCTGAGATCTACTTGTGCAGGTTTTGGTTTTCTGGACAAGTGGAACGTCAAAAGTTGCTACTGTAAAGTTTCTATAGATACTTGTACATAAAGAGCACATAGGCGACTCCCCTCTCCAAATCTTATTTTCCAAACAGCATGTTATTAGGGGGTTTTCATGGTGACTTGCTTGAATGGCTGTGGAACGAAAAACTTGTCCTCAATGCTTGATCCATCTTGGAATTTTCCTTCTCTTTGAAACTAAGCGAATTAAAACGTTTGTTGTGAATCCGTGAAGGGCATGCTCATGTTACAACTGAAAAAAGAAACAAAAAAAATAAGGAACCAGTACGAGGATCTTCTAAAAGTTATGAAGGCAGTCTGCAAGAGTACTGACAAGGTTCAAAGAAATGCGAGTGTATATCTATGGTCACCCCTGTGGTCTCACCATAAGCTAAAAGGCCCTGTGGTCACGACTAGGGGAGCTGTTTCCGCTCTTTTGCTTTGGGAAAATAAAAAGGTGAAACAGCTCATCTACTTACCCAAAAAAAATAGTGAAACAGTGCATATTCCTGCAACTCATGAGATTTGTCTTTCATTTATACCTTGGACCTCTTTAACGCTTCTGACAGTGTCTGGAGCTTTTTGACCCCCTGACATTTTTTTTAAAAAAAAATAATAAAAAAAATAAAAATGTCCATGGGTCAAAAAGCTCCAGACATTTGTTCTGTAACTTTAGTTTTTTATTTTGAAGTCTTGTCCAAACCATAAGTATTTTGAGGGTGAAAATTTTGGGTATTAAAATTTGAGAAATATTATAAAATAAAGAAATGTTATTGGAGTTGGTGAAAAGTAGAGAGAAGATTTTTCATAAATATTATAATAATAAAAAATTTTGTGGTAAATTTTTTAGCAGTAAATCTAAAATTTTGAGCCCAATTAATTGGGTTTGCCCAATAATTGTAGCGAAAACCTTGAATAAACCTTGGAAAATTCTTGGCAATGAAATAAAACTCTTTGGTAAACCTCCGTCTAACAGAGTACCGAAGAACTAAATGTTCAGTATGTATTTATTCAAGGACGATCTAGAGTCCAAAACACTGCGGTAGTTCAAGAGATGATGATATAACCCTTTCCTCTAGCCAATGGTTTCCAATCTCTTGCGACTTTGCTGTGTTGCTTTAGAAAAACCAGTGTTTTGTGTGGTTGCTGGCTGCTGTAAAGAGATAACAGGTCGATGAAATAAGTTGGTTTGCGAGTTTTTTTTTCTTCTTTTCTTCGCAAAATAACTAGGAGGAGTAGGATCCTCAAGGTGGGTCACACAAGTCACAAGAGAAAATCTCTGGGGGAAGATCCGTAATCTTTAAGACTCCATGCGTAGGGTGGGAGGTAGCCCACTTGGCAATAAGGTGAGCCAACTGATTTTGAGATCTAGGAACCCATGTGAGAGACCACCGAGGGTGATCATCCATAATCTTCCGATGGGTAGTAACATCATTACTTGATAGACCAGAGGGCTCCATTTCGCCCTGAAGAATCCAATTGCAAGCTTCAAGGCAGTCCCCTTCCGACCTTCCGACATAATCGGCTCTTCATTCTAGCTCAGAGGCTAAGTTGCAGGCTAAGAGAATTGCTTTAAACCTACGCATACAAGGAAACATATAGAAGGCTACTTCTATGGTGCCTCCTATCCGGTTTCTGCACTCCCATTTAACCTTTGGTATCTATCAGCTCCCTTTCTATCCGTTAAGCTTCTCTCTCCACTCAGCATGAGAGAGAGGCAGTTTAGCACCACTTTGCTTAGGGAACCTTGTAAGCATGAGAATCAAGAGATTCATTGCAATGCAAAAGGGACTCTGCTTAAATCTTAATCTCCCCACATTTTCAAGAGAAAATAAGCAATTTCCATTAAATTCTGTGACAGACTTTGATATGGCTAAATGTCTTCTTGAGTAGCTTTTAACAAATATTTGCACTATCTCTTGTTACCATATGCCCAATCTCATCTTCGAAAACATCCTCATGTGGCCACTCACCAAAGGCCTTTGTGCATAATCATGTATAGTCCCCCTCCAGCAACTAGCAACAGCTTGGTTCTTTGAACCCCATTTGGGTATCATTTTGATGCTTGAAATATCACACACAGACGCACAAAAGTTGACAATTGCTTTATCTTTTGCTGAGCATACCGATTGCTTTGCTAACCGAAATAAATATATTATCTCTGAGAAAAATAAAGAATCATACTTTGCACACATACTCGGCTTCAGTAGCGCAGCCCCATTATCCCCAAAGTCTTTTAATGCTCTTCCATTCTTTACCTATCAGGCTATAACTAATATATAGGGATGTACCAACAAAGCTTCACAAACAGAAAGAGACAGAAATAGAACTCTTTGTCTACTTTGTGTATGAATTAAGAATCACATCCCCAAGGAATAATGTAAAGCAACCCGTTTGACCAAAAAGCCTGCAATGAGATAGTAATACCCAAGGCTATGAGAATATGAATTTTTTATGCAAGTCATTGAAAATGGAAAATGGTTTCCAGTCATATTTCCCCTGAAGAGTGCTACCCATTATCTACCCCCCAAACTCTTAAACCCTCTCAAGCTGTCACCAACAATATTCTTTTCAAGTTCAACCCTCTGTTGATCAATAAAAGGACAAAACAATATAGATTTTCATAAAAACCTGCTACTCGAATATTATAAAGATATAGTTGATCAATAGTGCTCCCCCATTGTACACCTGCCCAGACTTGTTGCGCTTCCACAACTCCTTTCCTAACAGGCATCACACGTACATTCAGACTCCAACCCTCCTTTCTTTTTGGACAAATGTTGAAAAAAATAAAGGGACTCTTCACTTGCATAATAAGTGGTCATTGCTGTGTATAGTTTATATTAAATACGTGATACCAACTTCTGAGGGGAAAAAAGGATCAAGAACAGCTAAAATATGAAAGTTGATCAAATTCCGGTTGATTTCAAGTCACATTCCACAAAATGGTGCATCTAAATCTTTATACATAAATGACTATATTGAACTCCTGTACAATTTATTCAAAGCCGAATTCCCACAGTTTCCTCAACTTGAGAAAAATTTGTATACAAAGAATCAATTCCGATGTAGATTCACTTCTCTGTTAATTCATTTACAATAGGAAAAGGCTGGAGAGCCCTGGTTTCAACTTTAACCTATAAATTTTCTAGGACTTTGTCATACTCCTGTAACTATAAATTAAAGAAGATGGAAAGGGGATAGATGCAATGCAGAATTCACAACGCATGTGTCTGGCAGCCACAAATGCGCTCCAATGACCCTGTCCCTGTCCACTATAATAACCTTTTGTTGTTTAATTGGAGCCATTTCCTTGAAAGACTAACTATACATTGATGGCCACCAGCTGAAAGTTGAAACTACGAGTCAGCCTATACCTTCAAGTGTCTTCGACAAAAATTCTGTAGATGAAATCACGAAAGCGTTTGGAATATTGCTTGGGATCAACAGCAGAGATTGATGTTGGATCATGTTGGATGGATTTGTACACATGCTCGAGCTTTTTGCTAATATCATAGTCTTGTAGTATGTCAATTATACCAAAGAACAGGATAACGTCATATAACTCTCCCGTTCGTTCTCCAACCAGTTGAGTTTCGTAATCACCTCTTCTCACTGTTCGTTCAGCTCGTGCTGGCATGTTTGTACCTAATTTAATGGAAGCCCACCTGCCACAGATGATCAAAAAATTGATAAATGTGAAATTGCATGCCAATAAGTATCAGGAACCAATAAAGGAATTCTTATGATCAAGTTGAGAAGTCAGCTGTAGCACTAGTATCTTGGATATGTTTTAAGAAAAGAGATCATAAATTCAACAATTAATGTCACATTGGGAAGATAAAGTGCATGTTATGGTGGAAAGCAAAATAGTAATCTCGTTTGTCTAGATCTTGGGTAACTTAGAAAACTATCAGCAAAAACAGAATACGCTTCAACCAGCAAATAACATGGACTTGAAAAGATCATCTTAGAATGGGTGTCTAATTGATCATTTGCATGTAACTTGGTAGTTAGGACTTCTTCAAAAAGCCAATAAAGGTGGGCACAATGTCCATAAATTTGACATACCTGGTAGGATCAAACAGAAGCTGCTCCATGTCTGAGTTAGAAAGACGAGGAGCTCCATCATTAACAGGGTCCCCATATCCTGTAAAATAATTTCATTTTTTCATTAGGTTTCGTGTCAGAACTATAGAACCAGAGAGTAATTCCCAACAGGACACAATCAGTAGGAGGATGACCTCGAGAGCTACGGCTCCTAGGTATGACAGAATCCCCATACGAAGCTTGTCGAAAGTGAAGACCGACCAATAGACTGTAGTCCATTATCCTTTCCTGTTCAAGAAACTCACAGTCCCTGTCCAATTGCCTGCATGAAGGTACAGTTCGGGTTCAGAAGAGAAACAGAAGACAGAACTTAAAGCACGAAACACTTCCAAAAAACTCCCATCCTTTATCTTTCAAGGAAGAAACACAAACACCTGACAAAAGCAAGATTATGCATTTAGGAGAAAAAGTGAAGATTACAACCCTTGCAAAAGCAGAACTACCACTTCCAGAAAGTTTCTGAATTTTCACCTACAGTGTTTGTGTTAGGGACACAAGTTCACTAAAAGTTTGATAAGAAAGAAGTTTTTATACAAAGGCAATACATCTAGTTCCTCTTGACCTGGACATGGTAAACTAGTTGACTTCGAGACAATATTTCCAAATCAAAGTTCTTGCTTTTCCCAGTTCAAGTGATTCAAATATGGCTCATGAATTTTGTTCTTCTTAAAATATTGAAAAATTTTCTGGATATGGGGGCGTTTCCAGAACTGGTCCCAATACTCAAACCAAGGAAACTTCCTGCAATATCTGGCTCCACATCCTAAACAAAACAAGTTTACTTACTGGTTAATGTATACCATATCAAATCCCATGCGACGGATAGAAGCAACTAACACTCGACTCCAACCGCCACTCCCAAGAGAGAAAAAAAAAGCCAAATGAACTCTAGCCTGGTCTAAATAGTGAAGAAAAATGGAATAGAGGAATGACAGAAAAAGTTATCAGAGTAAAAGTGACCTGTAGAACTCTTGGAACCGAACTTTCTGCAACCTGAATATATAGTTGAGATCAAGATCCTTGAGGGTTATTGTTGGATCAATTTCTGCCTCAGGTTTATCAGTTGTGCGGCCATGAGATGAACCTTTCAAATCAAACCGCCTGTGAATTGCAAACTCAGCACAGAATAGATTCCCCATGATGATAAATCGAACCTGAAATGCATGAAAGTTAGTGCACCTGAAATTTTTCCTTTTAGAAGCAAATGAGATGTTCTATCCACATCGAGATTACCTTCTTCTGAGCAGGCCCAGTCAGTTTGACGCAATGAAGGCCATAAAACTTGGTCACTAGGGTGTTTTCAAAGGCCCGAACATGATTGTAGTAGGCTGTCAGCATTCGTAGGAGCACCTGAACCATGTTGACAAGTTATGATTACGTCTACTTCACACAGGAGAATAACCAGAATAGCCTTGTAATTGGGAAAATATGATGTAACAGTGGCAATCAGGGAAAGCTCAGAAGCAAAAGAGTTTATGCCATTATTACGTATTTATGCAGAAGCTGTGAATAATTCTTGAATAATTAGCAAAACTTCATAATATGGGAATTATTCAACTGGAAGGGGCAAAATTGCTGATATGTAATGAAAGGTTCAGATGTCATTTGGGAAGTTGTTAGGAACAAAAAGTAGCTATTGGGCTTGTACTATAATTCAATTGGCATGTGGTGTGGATTGTAAAGCTCAGTTCTTAATTGACATTAGATGCAGGAAGTGGAAAAGGAACTCACTTTTACTTCTGCCTTCTTCATAGTTTTTATCATGTACCGGTCATCATTGGTCATGTAAAAGAAACTTCCACTCTTTCCAGGGGATGAGAGCTCCCGAAGGGCATCATTGCCACATATCGATATCATATAATCTGCTGGATCCACCTTGAACAACTTCCTGAGAGTCCTGAAAATAAGAATATGATAGACTATCAGGCCTTCGTGTGTCAAGCCAAATTACAACAGGCGTGTTGAGGGTAAGAGTATCACACTGTTATGATGTTTTTCCTGCAATGCATCGCGTAAACTGAGTGCTATTACTGAGGAAACGTAGATGTAAATGTTTCTAGTTCTAACCTGAAAACCACTGGACAGTAGTCCTTCCATCTAAAGTCACACGACTGATGAGGGGGAGTGTGCTTGGATCCTTCTGGTGGAAATCTTGTCCATACTTTTTCCTTTGGATCAAAAGCAGAAGCCTTCAAATCAAGGCTTGTCATTGGAGCAGGCCTTCCAACAGAATGTCTGTGCTATTGCAGAGAGAATCAGTTGTGTGATGGAGATTGGAATTCTAGATTAAGTAATGTACTTCTAAGACAAGGCAATATTGGCAACTTTGACACACAAAAAACATAAAAGAGATTCTAAAATGCAATTACTAACTAAAATAAACTTCCTCCCGGATTTTATTTATCTTTTCCAAATTAGACTTAAAGGACAAGAAATAGAAGTATAACAATAACTTTGCCCTCCTTTCTGTTATGCCACATTGATCTCACAGAACTTTGCTGAGTAAAAAATTCAAACAGTTCTGTAAAATTCAGTTTACAAATCTTGTAGATTTCCCATATAGACTCTATCATTTTTATTTTACGGCAAATCATATCATCAGCAAGAGGTTATATTCATCATTATTGTCCCTGCACTTCCCTTTCATCCCTTCTGAGCACTTTCCCATGTTTCCAAATTACAGCCAGAAAAGTGGGAGCATTTCTTCGAACAGTGGCATGCATTACAACATACTGCAAAATACAAAGGAGACTAAATACATGACTAACTTACAAGGCCAGGTGGACTTAGTTCAAGCGACTGAAAGCATTTCATAGGTTGTTTCAAGAAATTAAAAACCTCCGAAGACACAGGACAGAAATTAAATGTATTTCACAAAGATGTAGCAATTGGAAGATCCCGACTCCATTTCCTCAGCCCACTGTATTTGAAACTTCTTCGTTGCGAAAACATAACTAGAACGAAAAATAAATCGGAAGAAATTGAAATTCGCACCGGGGCCGAGAACAACCTGAACCAAAATGAATATAATTTGACGGGGAAGAAATAAGGAAACAGCCAACAAAAAATCTTATACCTTATCCCCAACTGTAGATTGAGCATGAGCTCATAGTTCTTGTGTCCTTTCGATATCGTCACCCCTTGTCTCTTGACTGGCTTTAGCCTCAACTGCTGCGGTCCATTCGCTTTCTTAACCGGCTCCTCAAGCTGAAGATTTTCCAGTCTCTCAACTCCATTGAACACACAATCCTCATCATCCTCCCAGTTATAATTACTTACCCTCCCATCCATAGACATCCTCTTACGCCTCACAGTCGCATCATACCCTTTCTTATATATCGGCTGCTTCTGCAAGGAATCCCCCTCAATCCCGGGCCAATTCAACATCTTCTGAGAAGGAAAAATAAACACTTTCTCCCCTGGACAAATTTTACAACCAATCAAATCCACTGCAAAAACGTCCTGAGGATCCCAATCAAAATTCCCATTAGAGTTCCCGGACGGATAATAAGAACCATTCTGGTCTTTACCATCCTTACTCCACATCCCCAAATAAAAACTTCCATCTGCCCACCTAAAAGTCCCGTTCCCTTTGGGGAATCCATCTTCCCAAAACCCATCATACCTATTCCCATTGGTCCAAATCATTGCCCCTTTCCCATTCATCAACCCATTCTTCCAATGACCAATATAATGGTTCCCATTTTTCCACTGATACCTCCCCTTCCCATCCTGCAATCCACGCCTCCATTCACCCTCGTAGTAATCTCCATTGGTAAAGCTCTCAGTCCCGTGGCCATGCTTTAAGTTCATCACCCAATAGCCTCTATAGGTATCCCCAGAAGAACCCGTGTACGTCCCTCTCCCATCCATGTATCCATTATTAAACTCGCCCTCATAGGTGGCGCCAGAGGGCCAGCTGAACTTTCCCTTTCCCATGGTCTTCCCTCTGTGCCATTCACCGACGTACATGCAACCATCTACCCAGAGGTACTTGCCCTGGCCATACGGGACGTTTTCCACCCACTGCCCGGTATAGAAGTCGCCATTGACTAGGACTTTCTCGACGTAGTAGACCTGGCCTGGACTAGGCTCGTCGTCTTCGGCATGTGCTACGGACATGGTTGTTCTTTTCTTGGCAATAGCTTGTGATTTTCGTACTGTTTCTTCCCAGACGTTTGCAATGCCAACGTTTTCTTTGCTCATATCTCTGCCTAACTCTCTCTCTCTCTCTCTCTCTCCCACTACATTGTTCTTGTTTCTTCAGGCTCATCCATCAATACCAAAATCACACTCGCTTTCTTTCAGTCTCAGCGTGTTATCTTCAGAAGCAGAAAGACCATTGTTGAACAAACCCAGAAGGGTGCAGAATGAAAGGAACTAAGAAAATAAAAGAAACAACAAAACAACGGCAACAAACTAAGAACTTTTTTGTTCTCGTTTGATGTGGGGTTTACGTTGTTTCGTGTTTTTTTTTTGTACTTCTGGTTTGGTTTTCGAATGGATCTTTTCAGGTTTTGCTCAAAAAAATAGGAGGCGATAGATTGATGGCAAACAAAAGCAAAAAAAAGTAGTTGGTGCCAATGACCGGGGGCTTTTTCTTTCGTTATTTCTGGGGTATATTTTTTTTTTTTCCTTCTTTTGTCTTTTTCTCTTTCTTTGTTTGGTTGGGTTTGAAGGGAGACTACACATTTTCTTTAATTCCGGATTTGGCTCCTATAGCTCCTATCAGACCAAACAATTGGAGGGAGGAAAGCAATGGTACATTGGTACTGGTGGTGCTGCTCTGCTTGCCATTTTTAGTGTCTCAAAGAGGCAAAATACCAACCAGTTTTATTATTAGTTTTATGAATACCCAGACTTCGCCTTAACAATTTTTCCTCTTCTCCTTTTCAGTTTCTAATGCCATTTATCAATCGCGGCCTTGTAGTATTTGTACTGTGTTCTACGTACTTCCAACTCCCTCTGAGTTTTCGCTGCTGGCACTGCCAATGGCCTTTCTGTTCTTCCCTCTAGTCGTGCGTTGTCAATACTTGAACAGCCGAGTGAGCAAAGTACTTTTGCCCTTTTTGCTTGGCCCAGACATGTTTCGGCTTACGGGGAACATCAAATTGCATGTGATTTGGAACATGGAAAAAAAAATTGGAACATGGAATTGAAGCAATGCAAACTATTCTTTACATGAGCCACAATGCCTAGCTAGAGAGAGATGGGGGAGAGATAGAGACCAAAATAAAGTAAGGTCGCAGTTTAAATTAGTGTTTTGTTGGATACAAATTGCCTTTTTTTAGATTGCAGTTTTATCAAAAGAATAGTTACAAGAACAAATAAGGGGTATTGGTTTTCTTTTCATTGTGGTCCAATCATGAGTATAATTGTCATTGGTATTATCATTATTGTTTAATTATTGTTGTTTGGATTACTACTGTTTACAGCTGTATAAGAAACCACCGAAAACCTTTTGAAGGACTCCAAACAAACCCTAGGAATCTTAAACTTCCTATGCTGTTTGATTAAGGTCAGTTATGCTCCTTTGATTGGGAGTGTATGTTGGGATTACAAGCCCAATGAGAATGCCCTTTTAAGAGGATCTAGAGGTGTTGATACGAACATTAGTGGAATCAAGATTCTTTATAATTCTCTTCTTAAATACATTATTTAATACTATTTATATTTATTCATATAAAATTTCAAACAGCATGAATTAATGATATTTATAGATTGTGTTCATTTCTCTCTAAGTTGCATCATACAATTTGAGTAAAAAATTACAAAGGATCTCAATTCCTATTACTTGCACACTAACAGGAAACTGTATGACCTTCATAGTCAGAGCTGAGGGGAAATGAGATTGGGTAATAGGTGGAAAAATCACAAAGACAAGAGGAACAGATGCATAAATAAGATATAATACATGGAACAAAGTGAAGATTGATGCATTCTAAGGTATGTGTCTTAAATACATGGACGGCTGTTGAGGAAAAACAAACAAACAAAATACATGGACGGCTTCTCTATAAATTAACACTAAAACGCGTCTAATTGTCCCAATCGTGCAGCCTAGTATCTATCACATAAGGTCAAAACCCAACCCTAAAACTCCCCCAAGGGCCCACAAAAAGGTTTTATTGGTTGGATACAAAGGAAACGATTGACCCTTTACAGACAATGTACTGATTAGGGCATGATGATGATGATGGTTCACATAAAGCAAATCTCTCTTATATTGATTTGCTATTTATTCTATGAAAAAAAAAAGATTTGCTATTTATTCCCTCTGCTCTACTAGTCTTCTAGATTTGTTTATCTATTTCTTTAAAGTAACTGAACATTCTATATGCATTTTTACCTTGAAAGTCTCATAATAGCAGGAAAAGAAAAGAAAAGGCAAAGTTAGATTTTTGGAGCCAGCTCATAGTGGGAGCGATGAGCTCTCTCTATTTAAAAAATATTGCAGAAAAATAGGACCAAGTGGGTAAGGGTTTCCACCTCTGGGTCAAATATTATGGAGTTGTTTGTTTATCAAAATTTTAGAGAATATTCTTAAAATTTTGGGAATCTTTTAAATGTTGAAATTTATTGGAGTTTGTGAAAAGTTTGAAATGTATGTAGTTGAAAATTTTAAAGTATGTTTGTTTGGTTGGAATTTTTGGGCAAACAAACATACCCTATCCTATGTGAGGGAAAAAAAAAGCCCCTGATATTTCATGCAGACCGTCTAAGGGTGTGTTTGCAACATAAAATTTTACACCCTCTAAAATTTTAACACAATAAACTATTACAATATAATATCTCTCTCCCTCATCAAATTATAACTTTTCACTACAAAAAATATATAAAAAAATTATCTCTCTCTTCACTTTTTCACTAAACTCAATACCTAAAATTTTAACAACACTAAAATTTTACAAAACAAACTCACCCTTAGTATATGATTTGATCGAACAGGATTTTTTTTAAGACTTAAGTTGTCAAGGATTGGATTGGATCATATCAATTTGAACCAATTAAATTGAAAATTTAACTCTTGAATTAAATTAGATTCCTAAAACCTGTTACCAAATAAACAGCTAAAATTCCATTATGAAATTCAAAATATCAGTTATCAACAGATTAAACAGATATAATCCGATTAGGATGGAATTTGTAATATGATATATTGTTTAAATTAAATCGAATGAAATATTTTATATTAGATCCATCAGGTTTACATTCGAATTCGAAATTTGGTTTATTTAAACTAAGATGGAGGTGGGTTTTCCATTGACAACCTACTAAGAATATCATCCATTATAAGACCCAAAAGCTTGTGAGAACTACGAGATTAGTGTTCCCTTTCTAACATTTTCCTCCTTTTTCTGTCTTTTTTTGTGTGTGGATATTTTCAAAATGCTGCTGATCATATGTTCTTTACAATCCAATAAGATTTGGGTAACGCTACAACTTGCAAGTCAAATTGAAAGTGATGGCACGAGGAACGTTATTGATTATGGTTGACATTAATTGGAATTAGTTAATTGTCATCCTCCAAACTTTCGAAGTAAATAATATTCAAACACGGCAAGTTGGCTAGAATCAATATCATCATCTCCAAGAATTAGAAATTTCAAGAGATCATCAGGCGGCACACATGTACAATCAACTATCTCAGTAGCCAAACAATAGTTATCTCATCTCTTCATTTAAATTTGAAGCATTGTTTGTTAAGCATTCCATTTCTTTTTTTTTTCTTCGTGCATCCAACTTGGGAATTACTTTACTTTTAGGGTTGATGACTTTTTTCGTTATTGGATTCTACATTCTTTTAAAGAATGGTCTCCAAATTTTCGTTTTAGTCAACTTTATCTCTAATTTATTTTTATTTATCAATTTGATCCTTCTGTCATTTTCTGATTAGGTGAGACATGTAGAGTAAAGTCGTTAGGTGACTGAACATTTTACTAACAAAAATAGATGGAATTACTAAATTGATAAATAAAAATAAACTAGAAACAAAACTAAACAAAACAAAAACTCCAACTATTTTTTAAAAGGGTGTAAACTCTTACTTTTAAGTTTAAACTTGGTAATTTAGAAAGAAAGAAAAAAGTTTAAACTTGGTAGTCAGTAGTGCATGCATGTATGTGTGCCTGTATATATACACGTCATATATGCTGGTAATGCATGAAAACCAATTAAGATATCCTGTTGGTAGTTGAACTTTTTACTATGAAAAAGAAAGGTACAAGTAACGATGTTGAGGTCTTTCCCTTCTTTGAGGTTGTAATGTAAACCGCGTGTCAACCTTAAAGCCCTAGCTTAGAAGAAAAAAAAACCTTAAAGCCCTAAATATAAGGCTATATGGCAAGGAAAGAACATCCTAAATGAATTCTGAAAATGTGCTTGTTGTACGTCTTAGTCATTTGGTTTATATTGGGATGGTTACCCAGTGGGTTTTGGAGAGACAGTGGGTTCGAATTGTCAACATAAATGGCGACAAGTGTTGAGGATATGGATCACGCACTTCCCCCACCATGTTATAGCATGGTCTCCTATTGGGGTAGCTGCTGTCGCAGACAAATAAGTCCTTTGTCTCCTTAACTCTACAGGCGCACTGCACACGATCGAACCTAGTCTAGAGATTCATGGTTCACAGGCTCCGTGCTGTGACCACAATTTTCTTCAACGTCTTTAAAATTCAATGTATGTATAGAGCTGCATTATTCATCTTAGAAAGAAGACAGAAGGAAAAAGAAAGAAACACTGTGCATGTACCATGCTGAGAGGCGCACCAAATTTGTTCTCCATTATTGAAGGATATATACAGACCATTAATTTATAGAGGATTGGGATTTGGATTGGAACTTATTAGCTTGGGCTCCATATTTATGGTGGTCACACTCCAGCTAGCCCAAGCCCTAGAGTCTTAGGAGTTGGTTTTAACGAGATGATGAGACATAAGATCTAGACTCTTAGGAGTTGGATAATGGATTGTTAGAGCCCGACAGGGTTTGGAGGCAGCAAGTTTCTATTTGTGCCAAAAGATAAGTAGATTTGGACACAGCTGTAACTTGACTGTCATGATAGTGATTGGCGGCACGTTTGCATTAATACCTGTTGCAACACCACGTGCATGGAAGAATGCACTTGGCAAGACAGATGCTTTGAGTTGATGTAGAACAGATTGTAATATGCTGCATGCATTCCCATGTGCATATTAATTACGGCTACACTCCAAAGAGTAATTAGCTCGACTGAAGCCTTGACACGCCGCGAGTATTTATGTATATGTAAGACTGCATTTACGTAGCATGGTACTGATTGGCGCCCTTCTTTGGGAATGATCGAAGACGTGCATGCATGCTAAGTTATGGCTTGCTAGATATGGGTCTTAATATTGTTGGTAGGCTTGACAAGCGAGATTAGGAAGTGATCACAATAGCATGAATTGATCATCAGCCGTCGATTCTGTGAGCAGCCGAGAGTAGCACATGATGCACAGTGCTGGAATGGTGAAAGCGGAGAGTACCAAGGGTTTTGGGTGAAGGCGTTTCTGCATGCCTAGGAGGCGAGGCTTGCTGGTATGGTCTGGCAAACGTCCATTTGCGAGCCGTGGCTGCGATTGAATGCTAGACAACATATATATGCAAGCTATGCCCATGGAGATAGATGTCTTACTTCAAATGCTGTGACAATAAAGGCTAGCTGGACCATTGCGAGGGGGTCCGGTTACCATGCTGATCACTATTGTGCTTAGCCGTGCTGATCCAAGGTGAAGATTAAAAGTCTCATATCCGGCGGTGAAGAGGAGTACACGTCAATTAAAATGAAAGACCCGTTTTAAACCGGTTTTGACCCGTTTTGAAATCAAATCACTCAGTTCTCTCTTGATTTCGCCCAACTCTCTTCATTTTGTCCTTGAATCTTCCTCCGTAAGTCACCTTCGTCGCCCAGCCCAGCTCGCCTAACCTTTCACAGTACCTGATCTAAAGACAGTGTATACAGATTTCAGACGCCACTCCTCCATGGCCGAACGAAGAGCATCGTCTGGGCTTCGTAAATAAAACCATTGTCCATCGGCAGCCACATGTAGATCCTGCATGACTTTCTGCAAAGATATTGAACTAAAAGTGTCTCCTCCTCTTTTCTTCTAAATCGTGGGTTGTTGAAATTTAGTGGGGCAACCTCCATAGTTTCTCTTCGTCGCTTTTGGCTCTCTTGGTTTGGTTTGCTTTTTTCTCTTCCTATATTTTTGTCTTTGGTGTGTCTGTTTGCTGTAGTTCGTTCTTCTCAACATATATGAATGTCAGTTTAACAAGAAAAAAAAGTCCAGAAAAATCTTTTGCCACGGTAACCGAAACCCCAAAAACCCAGTAAAAGAAACCTCCATTTTTTCCGTTCATTTCGACCCTAATGAGAAAGGGAGAGACGGGCAAGGAAAGGCATTCACTACCTTACAAGAGATCCCCCAGGGAAACTTCAACCCAAAACACGAATTATCGAAAGTAAACTCTTTCATTTGCATAGTTGATTTCTCGTACGAAACTATATAAAAATTTCCTTGAAAGTTGTGAGATTAGATTCCCAGTACAACATGAGGTTGAAAATTTGAATACATAGAGAATGAAGGAAGAAGAGAGCAGCTATTCAAGGGCGAAATGAAGAGATAACTGATGATTTGATTTCAAAACGGGTAAAAATCGGTTTAAAACGGATCTTTCATTTTAATTGACGTGTACTCCTCTTCACCGCATGATATGAGACTTTTAATCTTCACCTTGGATCAGCACCGCTAAGCACAATAGTGCTCAGTATAGCAACCGAACCCCCATTGTGAGTAAATGTCCATGATAATTGAGCATTGATGCCTCGCAGCAGATGATGCGGTTTGATACAATAAACCAATTGTGTTGAATACCTTCTCTACATCAGTGATCACTTCCAGAAGGTATTCATATGCGATCTCGTTTAGTGCATGTACTCTTACAGTGCACCCACTCGTCTACTTCAAGTCACTACCCCAATGACGGAGTCCATCATCCTATTTTAATAGAGACACAATGAGTGTAGACCTATTTGTACATTAACATGTACCTCGGTCTAGAACAACGGTCAAGTGAACAAGGAACCGAAAAGCTATACTCTCCGCCTTTTGATTCATTAATCATCGGCATGACTTTTCTACAATTTCACATACCTATATAACTATGTAACATCTCATGTCACAACATTATACCCAAAAAGTAATATATACATGTGAAGATAAAATAAATAATTATCTCATAATTATTCTAATAACTAGTTTTGAGGGCATATTTCCAACAGGTCCAACCTTTGTAAGTCTTTGAGAAGGTATAGACTAAGGTCCTCTCAACTGAGTTGCTAATATCTTGTGTTAATGGACCTTAGTGTTTGTTCTTCTTAGTTCCCTAAACACTTCCATAGTGCACAAGTTATTGAAAACTAAATATACAAAGCATTTTCTCTTTATTTTTGCTTTTTCCCAAGCAACTATTACATTCAAGTAGAAAATCTTAAATGTATCGCAAAACAGAGGGAGTGAAAAATATGTTCCGTGGATCAAATTACTTTTGACCCTTTTGTTTGAGTACAGCAAGAGAAAGAGAATAAAGGGAGCAGAAGAGAAGAAAAGAGAGGTAGATTTTCCTTTCGAAGCAGCCTTAACGAGACTGCTCTGCAATAGCACTTGCTGACACCGTGTGTCAAGCAGAGGCTTTGACAGATTTCAATGCAACTTGTGGACATTCCGCCGTCCTTTAAAAAAAAAAACTTGAAGCAACGATGACACTGTAATACACGCATACTTGTGTGCTTCAAAGAGCAAGGCATCGGACCGTCAGAGATAGAGAATATCTTCTATATGCTACAAAAACATCTAAAAGAGAGAGAAAAGTGGAGTTTGAAGGTCAATTTTAGGCATTAAAACTAAAATGGAGCCGGACATTATCTTGTCGACCTGTTGGTGTTCTTTCCTTTTTCTCCTGATCTTTTTCGTCTTAGCTATTTACGCAATGGGGTAATCCTCTAGTAAACTGATCTGTAGTTCCACTTCCATTGGAAAAAGGATCACACTATCCCATTGACGTGAAAAGCTTAGAAATCCAAGAGGTTTTAATCCCACAGCATGAAGATTACGGAGAAGAGGCAGAGTTACTCTGCAAAATTGAGCACTGTTTTTCCTTTTTTTCTTCTTATTTTCTTTTGCTTTCTCCATGACAGAATGTTGGAAGCTGTCCGAAGTACCACATAATCCCTTTACAAATGTGAATGAGAATACAATCACACTTTGTTACAGAAAAAATCAATAAATATTTTGCTAAGAAATAAACAATTATGACATAGGAATACCCTGCAAAGAAAGAAAAATATCACATGATACCGTACGGGAACATGGGCATAATAAGGTGTGAAAGCAAAGTTTCAAGAGAATGGGCGCTTCATCAATTATGGAAACCACTTCAGCTTCCAATGATCCCCCATTCCCCACTCTTTTGCTTTTTACCACTACGTATGTACGATTATCAGACTCATATATGTAGGTAAGCCTCTGCATCAATTCACCACTGCTTTTCACAAGCACAGTTTCTCAGAGCTCTAGGCGCGCGGCGTAGCAGCTCTACACTCTGCCTACAAGTCAATCAACAACGTATACGCACTGTGCAGCAGGATGGTTGATCTGGGTTAAAAGTAGCTGGTTCTACTATACTATAATAGGGCAGTTTATCTACTTCTGTGAACGCTGCATCTATATATCTCTCACTCTGGGGTTTTCAATGACACAGATTTGGCAATGACCAGGCTTGTTTCGCTTTCAGCTTTTTCAGCTCTGTAATTTCTTGACAAGCGTATATATTTTGTTCTGTTTAGGCCCAGATTACCCGTTAATCTTATATTGCTTAATGATTCATCGACCCATTTACATGCTTGCGAACACTAAATCAGATCTAAGCAATACTCTTTCAGCGGACGTATAGATCATTTCCCAGTTGGGTAATTCATTGGATGGCCTTCGTGAACTTTCAACTATACATATAGATCGCCTCTCTCAGCAAGTCGATGGCATCTTACCCAAAAGGGGCTGTCCACAGCTAAGGCCTACTCAAACGAGGCCAACCCTGGGCCAGCCTGGTTTTACCATCTCGAAACTGGACAAGGAGCTCCTTTCCTCCTGGATGTTTATAATCCAACTCTTGTGGATGATATTATCCAGGAGGTATGTACTCATAGCCGTCGTAGGCAGATGGATTGGCAACAACTGCGTTTTAACCTCGATGAGTACCAAGACCGAAGACTTTTTTTTTAAAGACTAAAATGACAATAATGTTCTTCATCCACTTTGCATATATTGAGGACAACACTATATTGAGAATATTGTTGTCAATTCATTGAGTTCTCCTATTATTATTATCATCGAACTGAGAGTGGTGAGTGTTGTAGGTCGTAGACTCATGTTGCTTTCTGCTTGTTCTTTCTGAGCTAATGGCCGTTGTGGAAGTCGTGGGCGGTTTATCAAATATTGAGAGTGATTGTGCGAAATCTGTATATTTCGTTGAGAGAGCAATACAAGGCAGTAGCCACCATATATACACTTAGCTCCAGCAGCAGACCACGAGAATACGAGCACTTACAAGGTGGTAATAACAGAAACCAAAAAGAGAAAGGGAAATTTGTTTTCTAGTCACTAGGTTTTACCCACTTTTCGTTTTTAGTCCTGAAACTTATGGAGTCTAATTTTTAGTCCTTAATCTTTCCACACTTAAACAAATTAGTCCATCCGTTACCTTCCGTCACACGCACTAACGGAATCTTCGTACACGTCAGCAACTCCCTCCAAGTCAGCTTCAACTTTCCACGTCATACGTTTTTCATCACCTAAACGACACACAACACACTCAGATCTCATCCACTAAACTAACTAACTCAAACGCGGCGTTTAACTATCCAATACAATTAAAAAAAGCTGCAAACCAGTAAGCTAAACGTTCCCCCGTAGCAGCAAAAACAGTATCGTGTCACTAAAAACGTCTGAACCAGTAAGCGGGAAGAGAAACAAACTGACCCAGAAAACGTAGTGAAGGAATCAAAATCAGTTAGACCATGAGAAATATCTGAAAACCATAAAAATCAAAGACGCAATAAATGGCTGCAGTCTTAACCAAACGTTGGAAAAACTGGAAATTAATGCAACGGTGAATTCCTTTAATTGGGCTTTGGATGGTGAAATATGAAAGAGACCACGCAGAAACCAAACAAGGAAGAAAACCCCAGAAGTACATTTTTATCCAAAAACCATCAAGGTTGCTTTCAAGTGGCGATGCTAATATAGTTCTGATAAATTATTTGATCACATTTTTATGCACGTCCTTGAATAAAATAATACCAAGCCAACATGCCGGTCCATTTTTAAAGGATCACCCCTTCTTTCACGACCTTCTCCATTTTCTCTCTTCCCATCTCTCTCTCTCCCTCCGTCAGCCATCTTGTATGTCCAAGAATTATCTTCGGCTGTGATCACCGGTAAAACCCGAAGCTATCCAGCATCTGCAGAACTCAGTCATGGACGGCAGGTTCATCAACCACCCCTTTGTCAGCATGGAGCAAGAAGAGAATGACAGAGTCCCAGGAGATGGTGCTGAATCCCCTTCTTCCACCATCTTTAACGACATGAAGAACACTTCTGTTTCATCCCCAAGAAAAAGGTCAGTCATCTGAGATGAAACGCGTCCTGTTAGTGTTAGCTTCTAAACCTTCAATTCTCACTCTGCACAATTCACAAGGATATGAATTCCGTAAGCCTCCCAGAGCAAAACAAGTGGAAAACAAAAGCAAAATGAAAAGAAAGAGACGCTTAATTGTTTGAGGAATTTGTATGCGTAGTCTAACACAGAGCGTAACGGGATTTGTTACCGTAGGCGTGCCATACAGAAAAGAGTAGTGTCAGTGCCAATCAAGGACGTAGAAGGGTCCCGCCTCAAGGGAGAGAGCAATACACCACCATCTGATTCTTGGGCTTGGAGGAAGTACGGTCAGAAACCAATCAAAGGATCTCCATATCCCAGGTAACTGAACCAAAACCTGAGCCTCTGTTTTTCTTAATTCACACACTGTTCCGCGGCTCCTGCGGAGCAAGCGCTTATTGGGGACCGACAACTGGAGGTTAACCGAACGGTGCATGTTGGAAATTTGACAGGGGTTACTATCGGTGCAGTAGCTCGAAGGGCTGCCCGGCGAGAAAACAAGTAGAGAGGAGCCGTTGATGGCGCACGACGAGTTCAGATGGTTCAGCGACATGGAGACGACGTCGTCCACAGTGCTCGAGAGCCCCATTTTTGCGGAGAGGAGTACCGCGGGCGACTCCGACGTGGCGATGTTCTTCCCGATGAGGGAGGAGGACGAGTCGCTCTACGCCGATCTGGGGGAGCTGCCGGAGTGCTCCGTCGTGTTTCGAGGCGTGGGACCAGGAGTTGAGATCTGCTGACACGTGTCGCCACTGGCCCACCCTATATCCTCAGTTTGTCAACTGTGTGCGTATCGTGCGCCATCAGATACTTGGATGGTGAAATATGAAAGAGACCACGCACCCTGTACAGGTCGTTTAATGGTTATAAAGGTTCAAATAGTGGGTTTCGTGTGAATTGATTGCTGACGTGGAAAAAAAATTCTGTTATTAAGAGTAACGGAAACTAACGGCTGGACTATTTTTCACAAGTATAAAAAAGTGATGGACTAAAAATTTGACAGGTTAAATTTAGTGACTAAAAATAAAATGGAGTTAAAACTCAATGACTAAAAAGCAAATTTCTCAAAAGAAAAAGAATATTCTACACTAGCTATAGCAAATTTACACGTATTAGCTCAGCCTTTCTCTTTCCTCTGTATTCGAGAATCTCCAACTTCTTGTTGAGTCTGCGTGCATACGGTCCTGGTTGAAGGTTCCCCTACTCAAAACTATAGATTTACAAATTGGGGAAGTGTATCCCCGTATGTCATACCGAAACTCCACTGCCACAGGAAAAGAGGTACCGTTTGGTCTTTTAAGCGCCATTGGATCACTTGCTTTTAACCACCCTTGAAGAAAATGAAGAGAAACCATTGTGGTACAAGCATTTATATAAGAAACCATACATTCAATTGGAAGATGAAAAGCCAAATCATGAGCACAAGTTGCTGTCTGATTGCTCTTTCACTTTTCCAGTAAATTATGAAAAACAAGCATGAAAGAACATTAATCCACGAGTCGACTACAAATCTCGCGGGAAGAATTGCTTAGCTCTAATGCCAGCACAGTGCATCCTGAATCGCACATTATTTTTTCGCCCGGAGAATCCCACATTAGTTCAGTTCTTTACCTTGAAGGCGCAAAGTAAATGCCTGCAAGGATAGAAGAACTTCCTTCAACCTCTCCTTCACTGATTCATCAATGAGATTGCCATCGTTGTCAAACTTTGCAGGAGGTTGGAATGCATTCAAGAAAAACTCAGGTTTGTTGATGAAGTGAAGATCTAAATAAACTCCAATCTGGCGAAGGTGATACTGGGACAGTCCCCCACCGAATCCTCCTCCAGCACTCACAATTGCAGCTGCTTTATCGGCCCAAACATTTGGTGCTCTAGATGCCCAGTCAATCGCATTCTTCAGGGGCGCTAGTACAGTAGGTGAAAGAAAAGAGTTGGCAAAAAGATATTAGAAGTCACAATCACTTGATCATTGCCAATAAAAATCCTAATATGGGAATTGAAACAAACTACTGCATATCATAAAGCTTGCTCTATTGCTTGCTTCTTCTTTACAGTTTCTGGCATAGACCATGATTTTAAAGCCCATCACCACCCCCTCCCCTTCCTATTCGTTTTTATAGTTGAACAAATTGGAGATGCAACTATGCCACTGCAAAGTCTTGTATGCTTGCTAGATAACACAACGTCGTTTAGTATTTAACCGAAGAAGTGACAAAATATTTCACTGTACCGAGCATGCCCATGAGATTTTCCCTTTGGCAATGCTGATGACCTAATTCCATTGAATCTGGACAATTTGATTCAGACACTTCCTCTGGTATCAATCACGTCTTTATACATTTAATCTTTTCCAAGAATGCACAAGGATATACAATATGGTTCACAACTGGAAGGCTTTACGCCCCCCCCCCCTCTCCCCCCATTGTATAGTATGCCCACCAGTAATGATCAGCCTTGTGTTCTGAAAATATATAGCATTAGCGTAGCAGAGATAAGAGTGCCAGAATTCGAAAACTTGAGATTTTTTTAATGGCAAAAAACTCTTGAATCATTTGAATATTGCTGCAAATCAAAGAACTAAAACCGAGTCTAGTGATCAATTTCCATGTAAGTTTCGGTAATGGTACAAAGTTGAGACCCACCCCCGTCTCAATTCTAACCCATTCTCTGTCCCCCACTCACAAGGTGACTCTTCTGCCTTTGTTTGCAAATTCATCATAAATAAAAAAAGGTACCTCTTTTAATCGGCAAAAAAAAAACAAGACAAAGACGAGCTATTTTATTACTTGGCGAGTCTCCACCCCGTATCTCTTGGCACTCTCCCTCCCCCTTTTATTTTCCATTCCTAATCTTCCTTTGGGCACTTTCCAGGAAACAAAACAAAAAAGGAAAAGACTCCAAAAAGATACCATCCTAATAACAATTTTAAATCGAATTATTACTATTTACACAGCTAATTAGTAATTGTGTACAACTAAGCAAAAAAGTCAAGCAAGAAAAAAAAATGATACCGGTGACGGAGTAGTTGTACTCAGGCGAGGCGAAGAGAACGCTATCGGCCTCTTTTATCTTCTGGCGGAAAGCTTCCACAGCCGGCGGGAAGGTTCCCTCGTCTTCCAAGTCTGTGTTGAGCATCGGCAGTGGCGCTATGTCTATGTACTCTATATGCACGCCATTGATTCCTTTGCTTAGCTCGATCGCTGTGCAACCAACAACAGTACCCTATCAAAACCCCAAGTCCCCAACAAAAGAAAGAAAAAAGAATGCCGAGCACACTGTGAGATAGAATTATATATATATATATATATATATATATATATATATATATAGAGAGAGAGAGAGAGAGAGAGAGAGAGAGAGGGGCTTACCGGAACGAAGGAGGCCTCGGTTATAGGAGCCTTTCCGAAGCGACCCACATAAAGCCGCCACATTGATTATCGGTGTTGCCGGTTCAGCTCCCTGCATATCTTACTGGGTTGCGTATTTTCCCCTCGGTGCCTCCTCTACGGAAGCGTTTGTCTTTTTGTTTTTTCTACGTTTCGTGAACGTTTGTCACAGGGTTACTCTTCAGATTAGATTTTTCACCTTGTGTGGTGTAAGCACAGGCACACCCGACTTGACCAGCCAACCGCTCAAAGAGATAGAGACACAAAGCTTTACGGAAACTCCCAACTTATATTCACAACGTAAGAAAATTCAAGAAACGTGTAAGCACACCCGACTTGACCAGCCAACCGCTCAAAGAGATAGAGACACAAAGCTTTACGGAAACTCCCAACCTTATATTCACAACGTAAGAAAATTCAAGAAACGTGTAAGCACACCCGACTTGACCAGCCAACCGCTCAAAGAGATAGAGACACAAAGCTTTACGGAAACTCCCAACCTTATATTCACAACGTAAGAAAATACAAGAAACGTCAAGGCATTTACAACTTGCTAGACACTTGACTCAGATCGCCTACAAAGATCACTCAGATCGCTCACAAAGAGAGAAGATGTTACTCTGCAAAATTGGGCATTCGTTTTCCTTTGTTCTTCTTTTCTTTTGCTTTCTCCATTACTCTAATGTTGGAGGCTACTTGAAGTACCGCAAAATCCCTTTACAAATGTCAATGAGAATACAATCACATTTTGTTACAGAAAAAATCAATAAATATATTGATAAGAAATAAGCAATTATGACATAGGAATACCCTGGAAAGAAAGAAAAATATCACATGATACCGTACGGGAACATGGGCATAATAAGGTGTGAAAGCAAAGTTTCAAGAGAATGGGCGCTGACAGGGCTTCATCAAATATGGAAACCACTTCAGCTTCCAATGATCCCCCATTCCCCACTCTTTTGCTTTTTACCACTACGTATGTACGATTATCAGACTCATATATGTAGGTAAGCCTCTGCATCAATGCACCACTGCTTTTCACAAGCACAGTTTCTCAGAGCTCTAGGCGCGCGGCGTAGCAGCTCTACACTCTGCCTAAAAGTCAATCAACAACGTATGCGCGCGCTGTGCAGCAGTATGGTTGATCTGGATTAAAAGTAGCTGGTTCTACAATACTATATAGGGCAGTTTATCTACTTCTGCGAACGCTGCCTCTATTATCTCTCTGGGCTTTTCAATGACACGGGCATGTTTGAGCCCCAATTAGTTGGACTCAAAATTTTAGGTTTACTAATAAAAAATTCACCACATAATTTTTTACTATTATAATATTTATTAAAAATCTTCTCTCTCTTCACTTTTTCACCAATTCCAATAACGTATCTTTACTTTATAATATTTCTCAAACCCCAATACCCAAAATTTTTACCCTCAAACATACCAGGCAATGTCCAGGCTTGTTTCGCTTTAAGCTTTTTCAGTTCTGTAATTTCTTGACAAGCACATATATTTTGTTCTGTTTAGGCCCAGATTACCCATTAATCTTATATTGCTTAATGATATATCGACCCATTTACATGCTTCTGAAAACCAAATCAGTCAATACTCTTTAAACGGACGTATAGATCATTTCCCAGTTGGGCAATTCATTGGATGGCCTTCGGGAACTTTCAGTTATACATGTAGATCGCCTCTCCCAGCAACTCAATGGCATCTTACCCAAAAGGGGCTGTCCACAGCTTAAGCCTACTCAAACGAGGCCAACCCTGGGCCAGCCTGGTTTGACCTGGGCCAGCCTGGTTTGACCATCTCGAAACTGGAAAAGGAGCTCCTTTGCTCCTGCCTGGATGTATATATTCTAACTCTTGTGGAGATATTATCCATGAGGTATGTACTCAGCCGTAGTAGGCCATTGGATTGGCCACAACTGCATTTTAACCTCGATGAGTACCAAGACCGAAGATTTTTTTTAAGAATAAAATGACGATAATGCTCTTGACCCACTTTGCATATATTAAGGATATTGTTATCAATTATCACTTTGCATATATTGAGAATATTATTGTCAATTTATTAAGTTTTCGGAGTATTATTATTGAATAGAGTATCTAACATTATTAGTTCCTTTTGAGTTGTGGTGGTGAGTATTGTGGGTTTTAGACTGACTCATGTTGCTTTCTGCTAGTTCATTCTGGGCTAATGGCCGTTGTGGAAGTCGTGGGTGGTTGGTCCTGGTTGAAGGTAGGGGTAGGCAAAAAGCCCGAAACCCGACAACCCAAACCGGCCCGACTCGTTTCCGACCCGATCGGGTCGGGTTTAAGCGGGTTCGGATTTACATACAAATAAAAAAACATTTTTCGGGTTCGGGTTCAGGTTTCCTCATAAATAAACCCGAACCCGGTTTGCCCGCCCCTCGTTGAAGGTTCCCCTACTCAAAACTATAGATTTACAAATTGGGGAAGTGTATCCCCGTATGTCATACCGAAATTCCACTGCCACAGGAAAAGAGGTACCGTTTGGTCTTTTAAGCGCCATTGGACCACTTGCTTTTAACCACCCTTGAAGAAAATGAAGAGAAACCATTGTGGTACAAGCATTTATATAAGAAACCATACATTCAATTGGAAGATGAAAAGCCAAATCATGAGCAAAAGTTGCTGTCCGATTGCCCTTCACTTTTCCAGTAAATTGTGAAAAACAAGCACGAAAGAACATTAATACACACGTCGACTACAAATCTCGCGGAAGAATTGCTAAGCTCTAATGCCAGCAAAGTGCATCCTGAATAGAGAATCCCAAGAATCCCACATTAGTTCAGTTCTTTACCTTGAAGGCGCAAAGTAAATGCCTGCAAGGATTGAAGAACTTCCTTCAACCTCTCCTTCACTGATTCATCAATGACATTCCCATCGTTGTCAAACTTTGCAGGAGGTTGGAATGCATTCAAGAAAAACTCAGGTTTGTTGATGAAGTGAAGATCTAAATAAACTCCAATCTGGCGAAGGTGATACTGTGACCGTCCCCCACCAAATCCTCCTCCAGCACTCACAATTGCAGCTGCTTTATCGGCCCAAACATTTGGTGCTCTAGATGCCCAGTCAATCGCATTCTTCAGGGGTGCTGGTACAGTAGGTGAAAGAAAAGAGTTAGCAAAAGATTAGAAGTCACGGTCATCTTTGCCAATAAAAATCCTAATATGTTGATTGAAACAAACTACTGCATATCATAAAGCTTGCTCTATTGCTTGCTTCTACTGCAAAAGATTAGAAGTCACGATCATCTTACGCCCCCCCCCCCTCTCTCTCTCTCTCTTCCCCCATTGTATAGTATGCCCACCAGTATTGATCAGCCATGTATTCTGAAAATATATAGCATTAACGTAGCAGAGATAAGAGTGCCAGAATTCGAAAACTTGAGATTTTTTTAATGGCAAAAAACTCTTGAATCATTTGAATATTGCAGCAAATCAAAAAGAACGAAAACCGAGTCTAGTGATCAATTTCCATGCAAGTCTCGGTATTGGTACAAACTTGAGACCCACCCCGTCTCAATTCTAACCCATTCTCTGTCCCCCACTCACAAGGTGACTCTTTTGCCTTTGTTTGCAAATTCATCATACATAACAAGGCACCTCTTTTAATCGGGGGGGGGGACAAAGAGAAGCTATTTTATTGCTTGGCGTCTCCACCCCTTATCTTTTGGCACTCTCCCTCCCCCTTTTATTTTCCATTCCTAATCTCCTGGCACTCTCCAGGAAACATAACAAAAAAGGAAAAGACTCCAAAAAGATATCATCCTAATAACAATTTTTAATCGCATTATTGAGATTTAAACGGCTTAAAAATGCAAAAGAATTCAAAAAGATACCATCCTAATAACAATTTTTAATCGCCTTATTAAGGTTTAAACGGGAAAGGATTGCCTCCAAAGACAATCTCATTCAAAGAGTCAAAGGGACGGTCGGGATTGTCCGACCGTCCCATCCAAGGGTTGGGATTGCCCAACCAATCCTCCTATTCGAGTCAGGTGTGGGTCCCGCCGAGGACCCACACAACTCTCTTGGTTGGACAATCCCAACGTTATATGGGACTCTTTGGATCAGGTTTAAACCGCTTAAAAAATGCAAAAGAATCCAAAAAGCTAGTAAGCTGCCATCCTAATAAAAAATTTCAATCGAATTATTAATATTTACACAGCTAATTAGTAATGGTGTACAAGTTACAACTAAGCAAAAAAGTCAAGCAAGAAAAAAAAATGATACCGGTGACGGAGTAGTTGTACTCAGGCGAGGCGAAGAGAACGCTATCGGCCTCTTTTATCTTCTGGCGGAAAGCTTCCACAGCCGGCGGGAACTTTCCCTCGCCTTCCAAGTCGGTGTTGAGCATCGGCAGTGGCGATATGTCTATGTACTCTACATGCACGCCATTGATTCCTTTGCTTAGCTCGATCGCTGCGCAACCAACAACAGTACCCTATCAAAACCCCAGGTCCCCAACAAAAGAAAGAGAAAAGAATGCCAAGCACACTGTGAGAGAGAGAGAGAGAGAGGTACCGGAACGAAGGAGGCCTCGGTTATAGGAGCCTTTCCGAAGCGACCCACATAAAGCGGCCACTTTGATTATCGGTTTTGCCGTTACAGCTACCTGCATCTCCCTCACTGGGTTGTGTACTTTCCCCTCGGTGCCTCCTCAGGCTCCTCTACGTGAGCGTTGGTATATGGCCAAGTGGATCTGCTGAGAGAACGACATGCTGCTCTCCTATTTGTACCGTATTTCTTTGTAAAAGGCTGTAGAAGAGAACTCCATCTAGATGCCGTTTGATTATTAGAAAACAGAAATTTTGACCTTGATAAGTGAGTTGGAGGTTGATAATGACGTACGCGATGATGTAGTGGTTTTTTTTAAAGGTAATGCAGGTCATAGCCTGCCAGGGGAGGAGGTGGGATATTCGAACACCAGATCAGGACTCTCCTATACGGAAGAGGTGCCACTTGAGCCATAATTCATTGGTTTAAAAGAAAGAAAGCAAAAGAGCATTGATGCAATGGTCTAAAAGAAAGAAAGCAAAAGAGAAATGCTCGAAGATCTTGTTTGATTCTTTTCAGGTTCTTTTATGAAGAATATCACTGTTCAGAATAATTGCGTTTGTTTTGGAGAATTTTTTTAAAATTTTGGGAATCTTTTAAATGTTTAATTTGATTGAGTTTGTGAAAAGTTTGAAGTCTACGTGTAAAGTTAGAAATTTTAAATTATATTTGTTTTATTGAAAATTTTGAAAAAAAAAATATGTCCAAATTGTTTGATGACACGTGGAAGAAGTTAAATAGTTTGACCTTGATGAGTTAGTTGGAGGGTGATGATATATGGCGTACGCGATGATGTAGTGGTCTAAAAAGAAGAAAGCAAAAACATGTCATCCAAATTGTTTGATGACACGTGGAACATGTTCTGCACGAGCGCCGTCTGCAGGTTAAAAATAACAAAATGGAAGTTTATTAGTAGAAATTACCGGTAAGGTTGGTGGCCTATTGGTGCTAGGGGTGTCCAACATCCGGTCTGGGTCTGTTCGGTCCGGTTTGGTCGGTTAAATTAGAACTTTTTCAAAGCATATAGATCGGACCGGTTATATGATCGGACCGGTTATATGATCGGACCGGTCCTGTCCGGTTTCCGGTTTAACCGGTCCGGTCTGGGCCGGTTTGGGCTATGCCATTTTGGGCCGGTTTTGGGTTGGGTCATGCCATTTTGGGCCGGTTTTTAGGTTGAGCCTTGCCATTTTAGGCCAATTTCCGGTTTGGGCCGATTTGGAGAGATATACTCCGGTCCCGGGTTTTCATGAGGGTAACCCGGAACCGGACCGGAATACACCGGTTTACCGGTCCGGTCAACCGGTTTGGGTCAAAACCGGTCCGGTCCGGCCGGTTTTTTGGACAGGCCTAATTGGCGCAATAGCCCGCGTTGGTTGGATGTTCGAAGTTTTAAAAATTTTGTGTACCAATGTGTTATAAGCTAAAGAAGGGTTGGATGCATTTGGACAGTCAATAGGTTAGGTTCTTGCTATAGCCGTCCATAATTTAGGGGTAGACAAATGTTCTGGCCATTATCGAAATTTTCGTTTTCGGTTCCGATTTCAGTATTGACAATTTAGAACCAATTTAGACACAAATCATAATAGAAAATTATGCTAGAATTTCGATTCTGGTTATTTTTTGTAAAAAAAAAATTAAAATTCAAATGGAGAATTTTTTTTAGATACCATAATTTAGATGAATGTTTATTGTAGATTTTGGATGAATGTGTATTTTATATTTTATTTATTTTTTGATTTTTATGTAACAAAAAAATTAGCCAAAATTCTAGCCTAAAATCATTCGGGCCCAAAAAAAAGTTATCCTAAAAAGACCATATGTGGGAACCGGAATTTTTGAGTTCCGATTTCTTAAATTCTATTTTTTGTTCTGATACTTATCGAAATAGAATCAGAATCAAAATTTGCATTTTCGGTAAGTGCCGAAATCGAAAAAGACCATTTCGATTCCATGCATTTTAGTACCGACTCTTATCAGAATCAATCTAAACCTTAACCAATGTACCCTTCTTTAAAAAGAAAAGAAAAAAAAAGTGCTAGTATAATTTATTTTATAAAGTAAAATATGAGATGAAAATTAATATGGATAATGTATTGCAAGCCATTTAATAGGGGGGTGGATGCGTCTTCACTGAACCCTCGGCGGGATTAAAGTCAGGCTATGGCTCATCCTATTTTTATAGGAGTCCATGTTGTCCCTTGCGTCGGCACGAAAGCAGTCTAGGCCCTGTCTGAATGGCTCCTTGGCGAGTAAGGGCTACTAACAAAATTATTTTATAAATTAAAAAGTGAGAATAAATAAAATTAATAGTTGGATTGATAATTGTTTCCCTACTCTCTCTAACATAGACAAACTCATGCAAAAAAAAGTCAAACATAACACACCCTTGTCTTGATGTTATAAAACAAACTATTAGAGCTTCGTTTAACCAGTATTCTTAGGATTTTTTAGAATTCTCACAACACAAAAAATTATACAACCAAACATCACTTTAACACTACATAAAAAGAACTACAACACGCATACCAATAAAGTTAACATCACCTAAAAATTCTCAAAGCACAACTCAACCGAACACCCTCTTAGTAAGTAACAAGTTGACATAAATATTAGATATATTTATTTTTTATTTTTTATTTTAAAAAAACATCTACTATGTCTCAGAATATATAAAGAACAAAATTATCTCTCTATTCATTTTTTTCACCAAGTCCAAACACATTAGAATATAAAAAAATTCATTTAAATCATCACTCACGTCATTTTTTTCACCAATTTTAATACCCAAAAATTTATAAACAAACACCATGTAAATGTCATTAAAGAAGGATAATAACAAAAGAATAAACAACATTTGCTTAGTGATACTTGGTTGTCGTTTTAATACATGTGTTGCTATTTAATCTCCTAGGTAAGTGGATAAATCCCTAGAATTGCCAGCCCTTTTCTTCTAGCAAATTATGGGTTCGAAAGGGTTCTTACCAATGCCAAAATAGTAATTCTTGTATACCAACTTTATCACTTCAATAAAAAGAATTCTAATTTCTCTAGAAATTTTTTCCAGACAAAATTAAAATAGTATTTTTTTATTAGTTGAATTATGTCCATCCCTAAGAATTGAGCCAATTTTCGATTCTTTGGTTTGCTGGTTTTGATATTTGAAGGTTAGAAATTGACATAAACCATTTGTGCCTTTACTCCTGAATTAGTCCCCTAAACAGTGTCAAGAGATGAAGTTATTATCTGAACCGTGACAATCAAGACTATCACCTCCTCACCACCTTATCCACGTGTAATTATCTAATTTGTTAAGCGAATTCATCATGCATTTGTAAGATTCAAACTGTATAGATATTATGTTAGAAATAAAAAAAATTTATACTTGATAAGTGAGACATTCATTTAAGGAATACCCAAATGGATTAATTGTGTTAACTCACTCATATTTAAAATGTTACATAAGGGGGTTATTTATAACCCAAAAGTCTCACATGCCCACATTGCCTAAGCAATGTGGGACTACACAATTCTCAACACTCCCCCGCGAATTCAAGGTGGACAAATCGACAAACCTTGACTTTAAAGTTACAAAAATAATAACAGAGAAAATAATAACAAAAATTGCCGGTATTGAGCCGGGAAGTCGCCGGTACTGAGCCGGGAGATTTTCAGTACTGAGCCGGATGGTTGCCCCGATACTGAGCCGGGAGATTGCTGGTACTGAGCTGGAAAAGTTGCCGGTACTGAGCCGGATGGTTGCCCCGATACTGAGCCGAGAGGTTACCGGTACTGAGCAGGAAGGTCGCCAATACTAAGCCAGGAGAAAGCCGGTACTAAGCCGGATGGTCGCCAGAAGGTAACCGGACTAAAGCCGAAAACCTTACTCCCATACCATGTTAGAAATAAAAAATTTTATAATTGAGAAGTGAGATATTAAATTTTGTATGACTATTATGTTATGTTTTTCTCTCATAAATTGAATGATGACAGCAAATTAAAACAAAAAACAAAAAACAAATCATGATCCAGAAATACATGAGAGAGTTTCAGATTGGAAATTTGGATAAGCTGAACTGGCCATGTGCGTGAAGATATGGTAATTGGTTTAATAATATTGCACAGATGGAGAGAGAAATAGAGGTAATTGTTTTCCTTAAACAAGACCATACCAAAGCCGCTGTGATTTGACCAGATGACTTGCGGCAACTGCGTTGTTTAAAGAGTCGGTTTCCCGATCGGACAGAAAGGGCTGCAAGCACAAGAAACAGACCCACTTTCCAAATCTCATTCGGTGCCTGGATCCGAAGCCCATATTCGAATCTCTCTCTGCACCTGTTCAGACGTCAAGGTTCTCTCTTTCTCTCCCTAGCATCCACGTCTGTTATATAAAGCTTTATGCTTCTGTTTAATTGTCCCGCTCCTACATTTTAGTTTTGTCAGTCTGATAGTTCCCTCAACTTACCGCTCGTCAGTATTTCCGGAGTCTGATTGCTTGTTCGTGTTGGGTTGTTTCCGCGGCTTTCCCGGTTACCCATTTGGTTTCTTAGTGGAGAGCTTTCAGAATCTGCATTCTCTTTTCCCTATGCTTTGGATTCTCAAATTGACTCAGAATTCACTCGAGTGTTTCGATCTTTTTTTCTTCTGTGAATTGGTGCAATAGCTTGTAGTTTCGAATGCAGTGATGATGAATTTGTAGCAGTTTTTCATTTTTATTGTTTTTAACTTGTTCGTCTTTGGTTTGACTGCTTCATGAATCAGATTGGTATATGTGTCCTGAAGACTTTGACTTTTTCTGGGCATTTCCAGAATAATGGAAAACAGTGTGGGATTCATAGTTTTAACGAGCCTGTTTCAACTTTTTTGATCTTTTATAGGATAAGTTATGATCGGTCGTGTCTGAAATTCCATTTCGCCATTCTACGGGATGGGATAGAGTGTTATTTTCCTGTCAATGCTCCGCTATTAATTTCATGTAGATAGCAGTTTTAGGTGCTAATTCCTTGGACATTTTGGACCTATTGTGTACTTTTTTGAGTTGAATCCTGGCAATTTTTTTGCATATTTATGGTTCGAAGTCATATTTCCTTTTGCTTTAATGTGAACCTACTATGCTTCGGTGCACTGGGCATTGAATTAAATTCTTGCCTAATATCAGTGCAGGTTGCTTGCTGGAACTATATTTTTGTGGTCATCTCCTAAGAATCTAAGATGTTTTGCCGCTTCATCATCTTGTAATCTGGAGAGAGTGAAAAGTGTCAAGGAAGTAGAGCCCGCCGTAGAGGCTTCATTTTAAAGCTGATTTCAATAGGAAATCCAGTCTCCTATGAGCTTGGGATATCGGGGATCTTTATTTTATTGTAACAACCAATGATTGGGAAGAAGAGCATGGGACGAGCTTCTCCACTATTGTTGACACTGTTGGCCCTTGGGTTTTTCTTTGCGACCTATAATTTTGTAACAATGATATTCCGCTATAGATCTGTTGGGAAATGGGGAGGTGTCAATTTGCACGGTGGATTATCATTTGACCCCCTCATTGAGATGCCTGAGAATGTGAGGAAACCGAAGAATGCTAAGTTACCCTTCCATGTTGCATTAACAGCCACTGATGCTCCTTACAACAAGTGGCAGTGTCGCATTATGTACTATTGGTACAAGAAGCAGAAGGACTTGCCTGGATCAGATATGGGAGGATTCACTCGGATTTTGCACTCAGGAAATCCTGACAACTTGATGGATGAGATTCCTACAGTTGTGGTTGATCCTCTTCCCGCTGGTATGGATAG
Organism: Myrica gale; assembly: GCA_963930655.1. Lineage (NCBI taxonomy): Eukaryota > Viridiplantae > Streptophyta > Magnoliopsida > Fagales > Myricaceae > Myrica > Myrica gale. The sequence goes on from OZ005618.1 coordinate 1,275,399, forward strand.
GGTGAGGTTTCTTGCAATCTATGACTGCTTGTTTTCTGCTTTTGTGGCATACTTAACTATCCCTCGTCAGTTGGAATTCTTAGCCTAGTTCCTGACTAGGTAAAGCATATTCTTAAGAGCCAAATACTTTATGGATGCAACAACTTCTCTCTTCCTGAATTGCTAGATGAGTTTTGTTTCCTCTGGTTTTCTCTTTTGATCAAGTAGGTGGTGGTAACTATTTTATTTCCAATCATGGTACTGGTTATATATATACATTCTTGACAAGTTTCAAATCATGTATCAGGGATACATTGTTTTAAATAGACCATGGGCCTTTGTGCAATGGCTGGAAAAGGCTACAATAGAGGAAGAGTGAGTGCAAGATATTTATGGATCTAAAATAAGGTTAATCTATGTTCTTAAATGCGTAAAAGGCTGTTTGTTCTACTATTGTGCAGATATATTTTGATGGCAGAGCCTGATCATGTATTTATAAAGCCACTACCAAATTTGGCAAATGGAGGATATCCAGCTGCCTTCCCCTTTTTCTACATCAAACCAGAGCAGCATGAGAAAATTATAAGGAAATATTATCCTGAGGAGAAAGGCCCAGTGAAAAATGTTGATCCGATTGGGAATTCTCCTGTAATTATCGAGAAGGTAAAACTATTGTTACTAGATGACCTACTAAAATATATGCATCATGCAGTAACACTAGGTTTTTTAATGTCATTCTTTGTAGGGTTGGTTTTTTCCTTTTCTGCAGTTATACATTTCCTTTCTTCAAAAGATCTATCTCTTATTTGTTGGGTGGATTGAGCTCTCTCGTTGTTCAGGATTCATTAATGAAGATTGCTCCTATATGGATGAATGTCTCTTTGAGAATGAAAGAAGACCCAGAGACTGATAAAACCTTTGGCTGGGTTTTAGAAATGTAAGCGTTGGAAATGCAAGACTCACCTTTTCATATTCCTCAGAAAATGCCTTCAGTTTTCAAGTTGATACGAAAAGTTTTGATATCAACTTTGAACTATTTTATGCTTTTCTTTCGTGTTGTGCCTAGGTATGGCTATGCTGTAGCCTCTGCTTTGCATGGTGTGCAGCATATCCTTCGCAAAGACTTTATGCTGCAGGTATGTCTCTTTTGTAAAGCTCTTCATATTGCAGTTGATTTCCAGTCTAAACTTGGTTAGAGTTTAAATCTTTTAAACAACATTGATAATCAACTTATATTGAAGCCCTTTCTTAGAAGGCTTCCTCGTGATTTTTTTCAGCCACCATGGGATTTGGAAACTGGAAAAAAGTTTATCATCCATTACACTTATGGATGTGACTACAACTTAAAGGTATCATTTCCTCCCAGTTTGTTCAATTATGATAAGCTGCTATTTCAACTATGGATCTTGGCTTACGTGAATCTCCCTTCATGCGGACATTTTCTTTGTATGAGTTTCTAAGACCAGGGTTTTTCTTCATCCTTTTTTTTTCTATTAATTTTCCAAGGCTATGGGCCTGAACTAAATAAGATATTAGAAGATACTGTGTTGAAGTATCTATACGTGCAGGGTGAGCTAACGTATGGGAAAATTGGGGAGTGGCGATTTGACAAGAGGTCACATCTACGTGGACCTCCACCAAGAAACCTATCCTTGCCCCCTCCAGGTGTCCCTGAAAGTGTGGTATGTCTATATTAAATTGATTATTCAAGGAATTGGATCTTGGTAGGTGGCAGATTTCTGAGTCTATGGTGCTTTCCGCATTGCTCCTCTACATCTTTCATCCATACACAAGTGTGTATCTGATGAACCTCTTACAAATAGTTGCATTAGTGTTTGTTTGCATCTCAACTGTATCCAGAATTTACTTTTATGAATGAGTTTGCTCTCTTTTTCAATCCTCTGTGATGTTGAATCAATTTTTCCCCCCTCATGTCTCTTCTTTATCTTACACTTTTACTTGTATTTTTCCATCCTCATGTAACTGTAGGAGAGGGGAGATGAACTTAAATGGCACTTTTGCCACTGTTTAGTTCTTCCCCCTTCTCTAATCTAAGCTTATTAGAAGCACATTAATCACATGGATTCTAAGAAATTCTAACCCTTAAAAGTAGACGTTGGGTGGTCACCGTAGAGAGGGTGGAAGAAAACCAAGAAAAGTTTTGGAAAAAAGGTGGCTTTCATGGGGTACAGTCTATTATGAGTGAACTGCTTGGCTGGGGCGAGGATTGTCATGGGATATGGTAAAGATCGCACAAAAGAGTCGGGATTTACAGTCGCTTAACTAATAGATTTAAGTGTAAAAATGTTCAAGAAGTTGAACAGCATTCATGTTTATAGAATTTGGATATCTAATGATGATATCCAGGTTGATGTGTTAGCAGCATCTAAAATTTTGAGATGCTTAGCGTAATCCATTGTTATGATGGATTCATATACTTTTCTCGCCTTCCTGTATTTCTTTCACCGGAAATCTATGGATTTCCTTTGTGCATAATAAAGGCAATTATGACTCCATATTTGCTCTCTGCTTTTTTCTTCTGCAGGTCACCCTTGTTAAGATGGTGAATGAAGCAACCGCAAACATTCCCAATTGGGATACGCTATAGACATTTGCTGGCACATAAAACACTTTAAGTTTGATAGAAGGAAATTTTTTTTTATCTCATTGTAGCACCACAGAATAATTGATGTAGACAAACCTCAAGCTATATGTTCTTAAATATGAGATATAACAACATATACACACACAAAAATATCCTTTTGCTGCTTTTTTGTCATCTTTCTTGGCTACTGTAACAGCTGCAAAATGGACGTCACACTCCGGTAGACTCTCCAAATTTGAAAGGCCACTCTCTCAAGACCTTTTTCCCTATATATCAGTGGTTCTATACTGGAGAGTTCCTCCCTGAACGATATAACAAATTTAACTTGGGACTTTTTGAAACGAATCATACAATTCTAGTATAAGAATTTCTCTGTGGGGGCTAGTTCAAATCTGTACCAGTTTTACATTGGAAATGTAATGCGTATATAGATCTGGATAAACTTTTTTGCTAGAAAGAAGATTTGTAGGAAATTTTTCCCTGGAGGATAAGGTGAGCCAAACCCATTAATCTGCGACGAACGGTGACATCAATACGCGCAGTGCGTGAGTCATGACTCATGAGTGAGCGTGAGTGTTTGTCGGCCAAAATAAACTATGCAAATTTTGAGCGAGCAGCCCTCGTGACGCTGAAAAATGAAAGAAGGAAAGGAAAAAAGAAACGAAAAGAGAGGGCAGAGAAAGAACAGTACTAGGACTATAGGACAAACAGAGAAAAAGCCAGCGGCTCTGCACAAGTATTTCTCGATATAACTGGGACTGGCCTGGTACCTCGCTGGTTACTTGCGTTCTACAATTTTACCTCTGAGACATGGATGGGGTCCATTTTTGTCAGCACGTAAGCTCCAATTACTACTGCGATTTCACCCATCTCTTCGGAAAGCTTTTCTCTGAGCAGTCAATATGCTGCATGTCTAGTAGAATTTTGCCTTACATTTCAATTTAGATCTTCTGCTCAGTTTATTCCTTTCAGTTTCAGGTTCCTTAACTCTCACGGCCACAAGGCCCACAACCGACACCAAAAACACATGGAGAAAAGGGATGGGGTATTGTGGTTGAGACTTTTTTGTTACTTCACCAATGATCAACACTCCAAAAGAAAAGCACTTAAAGAATTCGTCTTTTTCCATAGATTAAACTGTTAACTTCTTCCTGCTCATTGAATTAGAACTACTGTGGGTTCAATTTTTCCCGTTATCAGAATCCAAAACAAGCGACACAATAAACTTGATTTAGTTCCCTATAAAAATATATAGCCTCATTCCCATGGGGGGGAGTTGTTTAAGAGGAGAAGCTCCTGAAAAGGTCTACTGCACCTAACTCAGTCATTGCATCTGGGTGGGTTAGATTTGCACATTGGCGTGGATAGGAACACTTGGTTGTTGAACTCACTAGTCCCTACAGTTCGATCACATGCAAAGTTCATCTCTAACTGTTATGTCAATGACTAACAGACAAAGTTCCTGCAATTCCAGTGCGAGTTGACTCTTATCCGAACTGAGCTTGACTGCACTAGTTCCTACTTAATTTGTTTTGTTTTCTCTATTCCTTTCATCTAAGGGATCTTAATGTGAACTGGAGGAAAGAAACAAAACCCCCATAATGCAGACAGGCAGAAAGCGAATCTGGTTTCCCCACTTTGACATGTTATATCTTTCTGTCAAGCTTTTAAATTCACATGAATCAGATCTTGATCTTACTTTGAATATAAAATTATAACTATCAGTACACAGTAAAAAACATATGAAATGGAACATTCAGGTTGCACATCATCGTTGTCGTTTTCCTTGTGCACTTACTCTGTTTTTAAAATCAAATGAATCAGATCTTGATCCTTTTCCTAACTGAAGTGGGTTTTGAAAAAATCGAGAATTCTGAAAAGTTAAATACTATTATAGAACGGTCGTGGTCATGTTTAAAAGCTTTAAGCTATCCATCCCACTTGCCAAGGTGGGTTTCGGAGGAAAGCTTAAGCTAGCTGAGCTGAATTGACATTCTTGTTGAATGCTCCTAGCTCTTAGGTTTTCTTTTAGCCTAATATTGCTGTTGATGCAGCCAATATCTGCAGATCAGGAGTATATTCCCACGAGTCCAAAGCATAATTTGTGGTGGTCAGGGCGTAGGATTCCCAGTGCAAGCTCTCTGTGACCCATGATAGCGTAGTGGTATGTGGTTGGCATCATCATGAGTACACTAGTCACTAGCTCAATATTTATACAGGTTATGTTGAAGGCATGGTAGTTCTTTTTTTTTTTGTTGATCACATCAGAATTTTATTCATAATATCAGAAAACTAAGAAAAGGAAAAACAGTAGAGGGGGCTCGCTCCCGGCATACAACCAAGGTAAAACAGAAACTTGCTTCGAAAAACAGAGATTGCCTCCAAGTTGCTAACTGGTGCGCTAAAGAAGTTGAAACTCAAAGGCACGGTAGTTCAGATGCAGGATTTGCTTACAGAAAAAGCTCAAATACAGGATCAAGGTCGAGGTCGACCATGTTCACCCAAAAAAAGATTGACACGCTTTTATTTTAGGACGGCTGATTCTTGTCCCACTTTAGCCTGAACTTTATCACTAAACAATGCACTATCAGTCATGAATTCTCTTAAAACTTGAATAGTGGTCATTTTTCTCATGAGCTGAAAGAGGCTTGTACCTTGTACGGAGTGGAACGTTTGAGGGAAAGATGTGTCGGCGTAAGGTTGTAACAGTGAAAAAAAAAACAACCAACCTGTGGATAAGACATGTGAAGTGCAAATGTGGATGCTTCTAGCTAGCAAGACAGCTATGGATCCAGTCTTGCTAGCTAGAAGTGCTATTTGCACACTCTATAGAGGGTCACAACATTGTATAGAGGGTCACCATGTGCTGCTTCACATAAAATTCTCAAAGAAGTGATATTTTGCATCCCCCACAGCACCAACCTGAAACCCTTTGTACTGTTACTTGGCAGTATTGGTTGATTGCTAGCCAAACAGAAGAGAATGTTTTGAGAATCCAAAACAAATATTTGTTTTAATTCGGAAAAGTACATATTTTCTTGTAATTTTCAGACAGTAAACTAGTTCAGCTTCAGAGACACATATAAAGTCCAAATCTACATGCTCCCTCCTTGTGTATTAAATAATACTGTGTACAAAGCATACCCCATTTCGTTAAAATATTCCAAATCTTCAACCCCCTCCCCCAATCAGCATATGAGTGGGGAATATCTTCACTCACTCGAATCTGACAGAAGCTAGCACAAGAGTCCCCAGCCCACAAAAGCAAATGGAATACAGTCTGTAAGCTTTCTATGCACTCCTACATATTTCTTCTTGTCATCCCACTACTTCATGGAGGAAAAAAATTGGAAAACACTCACACGTACCCTTACACGCGTCAGTCCCACACATACTATTGCATCTATATATAGACATTACCTCTTGACCACATGACAAACCATCTAAGCCCAACTTAAACCTCGTAACCAGCCATGGCTATGAGAACACTACTCCTAGTACCGCACCTCTTCTCCCTCGCCCTCCTCTATATCTCCCTTGCCCAAGGGCTCAACTCCATATGTGATACCCCAGACCAGGGCTCAACCCTACAAGTCTTCCACGTTTTCAGCCCTTGCTCCCCATTCAGGCCCTCAAAGCCACTCTCATGGGAGGAGAGTGTGCTCCAAATGCTGGCCAAGGACCAGGCCAGGCTCCAGTACTTGTCCAACCTGGTCGCCCGGAGATCTGACGCGCCGATTGCATCAGGCCGGCAAATCATCCAGAGCCCCACGTACATTGTGAGGGCCAAGATTGGGACACCAGCTCAGACCTTGCTCATGGCCGTGGATACGAGCAATGATGCTGCGTGGGTACCTTGCAGTGGCTGTGTAGGGTGTTCATCAGCACTGTTTGCCTCTGCTAAGTCCACAACCTTCAAGACCCTCGGTTGCGAAGCAGCTCAGTGCAAGCAGGTACGGTGTACTTTATTACTTGATTAGTGAATTTGCTGTTACTTTGTACCCCTCAAAAGAGGGTGTAAATACACCCCACGGATGGTTTAGTATTTTACTATATACGTAAGATCTACGGAGTAAGTGACCCTTTTTTCCTCATGAGCTTATACTGTTAATCTTAGATGATATCAGAAAAAGTGATCTGGTTTGAACTGTTTCTACTCTAGCTCGTATTCACTATTCCCTCGTGGTGGAAGAGTTTAAATTTATATTAGAATATTGATTAGACTAATCAGAGTCTCAAATCTTTTGCTAATTTTTCGGAAAGGTTTTAGAATGTTCATTCTTGTTGGCCGGAGTCCAATGCCACAATTGAAGATCATGATTGTGGGCCCAATTTAAGATTCATTTCCCCTAAAAAGGAGGCGCACTTTGGGTATACTATATAAGAAAGAAAATGTTCTACAGATTAGAGCTTTAAAAGACAGTCCTACTAATGGATCCATGTGTTGATGCAACGAACAAAAAACTTCCCAACCTTCAGAAAATCATCCTGTGCATTGCTGGTGCTGTACATAAAAGAACATCCTATGCTGATGCTGATGCAACGAACAAAAAACTTCCCAACCTATGCTCTTTCTGGGCGTGGTGTCACGGACCCAAAGATCGCGGGTAACAAGTTTGTAGTTACCAAAAGGAAAAAGGGATGTTAATCAAGCTTCTGTTTTTCAGGTACCCAACCCCAGTTGCACTGGCACCGCGTGCGGTTTCAACTTGACCTACGGCAGCTCCACCATAGCGGCCAACCTGGTCCAGGACAACATCACCTTAGCCAGGGACTCCGTCCCAGGCTACACCTTCGGCTGCATACAGAAAGCCACGGGCAGCTCGGTGCCACCACAGGGCCTCTTGGGCCTAGGACGAGGTGCGCTGTCACTTCTATCCCAGACTCAGAACCTCTACCAATCCACATTTTCATACTGCTTGCCTAGCTTCAAGTCCCTCGACTTCTCTGGTTCGTTGAGGCTTGGGCCTGTAGCGCAGCCCAAGAGGATCAAGTACACCCCCTTGCTCAAAAACCCCAGAAGACCATCTCTATACTATGTGAACCTGGTGGCAATTAGGGTTGGTAAGAAAATCGTCGATATTCCGCCGGCTGCACTGGCATTCAATCCGACAACAGGCGCAGGGAACATCATTGATTCTGGTAATGTCTCTTCACTCTTCATACAGTCCATTATTCAAGTCAGTCCAAAAGATGACTAGGTCACATATTATGTTCTGGTTACATGTCTGCTTTACCTCTCAAAGTATTGCTCCATTACTCCAAATTCTGCAAATCGGGTATGGTCCGATTCTGATTTAGGCTTGATTGGTCCAATATATGTAGTGGGGTTGTCTTTTAATGACAATAAACCAGAGAGCCACGTTCTTAAAGACAAAGAGACAAAGACTGAATGATTTTATGGACCACCCACCACTATACACGAGTAGCATTTTAGATCAAGATGCCCTTCAAAGTGTGTCGACACAGATATGTAGGGGTTGTCTATTGTCTCCGTTCTTGTTATGAGTTCAAAAATCTAAGATATGCTCTGTTCTTTTGCTTCAATCAGGCACTGTCTTCACCAGGCTAGTCCAGCCGGCTTACATCGCCGTAAGAGACGAGTTCCGCAGGCGAGTTGGGAATGCAGCCGTGCAGTCCCTCGGTGGCTTTGACACATGCTACTCAGTCCCAATTGTCGCTCCCACAATAACATTCATGTTCACGGGCATGAACGTGACGCTTCCACCAGACAACATTCTCATCCACAGCACAGTGGGCACTATCACATGCTTGGCCATGGCAGCCGCCCCTGACAACGTGAACTCGGTGCTTAATGTGATAGCCAACATGCAGCAACAGAATCACCGTATACTTTTTGACGTGCCCAATTCGAGGCTTGGCGTGTCCCGTGAGCACTGCACCTAAAAAAATTTGTCGTGTTCTTAACTCTTCAGAGTTCAGGTCATGGTTCTTATGCATGCTGTCGGTTTGGTACTCTGTTCTTTTCTCCCTTATTTGCTTTATTAGATTTTTCTCTGTGATGGAAAGAAATTTATATCTTTTTGGGTTTAACTGTTTAAGTGGGGATTGAACTAGGACAAGGATCTATATTAAAGGTCCTTTGTAGTCTTGTGCTGGTTGCGTCACGGGTTCTCTGTAGCGGTCTCTGTCTTTATTTAAGTTGATGATTACTTTAGTGGCTCCTACAATGTCATGGGTGAGATTTCCAACTCTTGTTCTGTCTAATTGTTGCTGCTTTTGCTCTCAACATTCTGGAAACGAATAGAGAAGCCTATTTTGTCTTGTTTGCGCTGATGAATGAATTTATTGAAGAATCGCTCGGATACCAGAGCTTCCATGAAAATATAAGACACCAGGATGAACTACGCTGATGCAAAATGTTCATAAACAATTGTAGTTGAAATAGGACTCACTCCTCATTGCCAGTTTGTTAAACAGCCGAGTTAATGCAATTGCATCCTCTCCCATACTCGTGAGGTAACTCCATTTGGCAGGAAGCCAAATTACATTGATTGGGTTGAACGGATATGTGTCAGTCAGGGGATGTTGCATAGGTCGAAGCGTTTTTCTGTTTCAGGGCAGAGGTAAAGATATTTTTAACAATAGAATCACCCTTCACACTGTCGGCACAGACCAGAGTCAGACCGACCTCGGCCTGTCTTATGGGACTTTTACTTCTTTTCCTTCCTTCGTGATACTTTTCTAGCAATTCTTTTTCATTTTAAGGGGCTTAAAAAAGCCAAGAGTCTTAAACAGAAATCCGGTAAAACATTAAGAAGAAGAATCCCAAAAAAGAGTACCTAAAAGCTGACTATTCAGTCAAACTGTTCGCAATTTAACTTGTCGTGAAACTTTAGAAAGTTTCGCTATAGATTAGGAATTGAGGGGGATAAATCGGAAAGTTTCGCGATAGATTAGGAAGTGTCATTTCACCAATGAGTTCAATAAACGTCTCCGAAAAATTCGGAATTGAGTTAGATAAATCGGAAGTTTTGCCATAGATTAGGAAATGTCATATCACCAATGACTTCAATAAAAGTCTCCGAAATACTCGGAATTGAGATGGATAATTGGGAGATTATTTGCAATAAGTTATAATACCTTAGAAGTCGTCTTGCGTTGTATAGTGCTTACATTACCAAGATTTTGAACCAGTTTTCCACACTCTCCTTGACTTATAGAAAAAATCAAGTTTTAAATGCCCTGTTAAACCAGTTCAACAAGCATGAATGGATAACTGGCTCCATGGAATCTTAACTACATGACAACTGACGGACAACTGACATTAAGAGATGGAAGTGTAAAAGCCTCCTGACACTCATCTTTCAGACCCCCATATGTGCCCACCCATGCACAGTTGCACGGCGAGGTAGTAAAGTATTACTGGTGAAAGAACCTTTGAACTGTTCTCTTTTCTCCCACGAGGAGGCTAATCAGAGCAATGCGCTCCCCCTTTTTCTAGTTGGTGCTTTGTGCTTCAGAAGCACTTCTTTTAAAGCCTGTAACATCTGCTGGAAACTTATCAGCATCGAGTAGGACCAGAAATTGGTTGATAGCTGTAGGTTTGCGAAATGTCGCTCCCTGCAGTTTTTTTCTTCTAAACATCTTTCCCACCCAGAGGAGCCGAGCATCTTTCAACTTTCAAGGGTTTCTTAGCTGGTTTCAACTTGGTTTCTTGGTCAGTGGGGAATTTGCATCCCCACTTACGTCAACACGGTCAATTCCAAGGGGTCTTTTGCCTACATAGCACTGAACAAGGGTCCTAGCAAACAGAAATATAAATAAAGGAACTCCAAGGAGTAGGTGGTAAAGACTTGGGACTTGGGGGTTTGTTACTCTTGAGGTTTTATGTTCCAATATCTTCAAGTTCAAACAATTCCTCAAGTCACTCTATGACAAATTTTGACTGACTAACCTTCCAATATTTTCAAGTGCAAATAATTCCTTAGTCACTCTATGACAAAGTTAGACTGACCTAACCTGTATGGCTTGGGGGTGCACTGACTCGAGGTTCACCGGCTCGTTGTGTATATATATATATATATATATGTAAAGTCAACTCTGTCCTCCAAGTATTTTCTTAGCAAATTCCATCTTATATAATTGACATGTAATTTTGTTCTAGAAAATTTGCAAACATGAGAAAGTTTTGTTTCTTCTCCTCCATCATCGCTTTCGCTGACCCTCTCTAGAGAAGACAATTGCCTCTTTTCTTTATATCGTGACATGTCTTCTTGCTCTGTTTTTCTGGGTTTGATGCAGAAAGCTAGTGGAGTAAATAGCATCTCAAAACTCTTTAAGATTACATGGTTATGTTTCACAATTCCGTGGTTCTCAACTGCTAGAGTTGTGCGCCTAGGAAAAAAAAACTGCTACAGTTGTGCAATGGTTCTGCAGAAGCAGTTTTTCATTAGCAAAGTCCTTTGTTCTTTCCAAGTGCCTACAGCCCTGCAGTTATCTTCTGCAGTCTTGCAAATTGTCTCAGATGCTTATACATTCTCAAGTGGGTCGGTTGAAATGTCATTATCCGCTAGTATATGCACGCGGACAATGATGTTGATTGGTAAGAGTGAAAACTTTGAATCTATCGCAAATTTTGGCAGATATAATAAATGAGGAACGAATGAAACTCGATTATAAAGGCAGTGCTATCAGATCAAAGAAGAAACTGGAAAACTTATAAAGGGCTTAAATAGATGGTGGGAAAGATTGAAGATTTCTGGAATGCGGCAAGCGGTCTCAATACTGTGGCAGCCACCACGCATATCCTTTTGCTCATCTTAAAGATAAACTTTGATTTTAAACTTTCTCTTGCTTCCTCGTCTATCTGAAGTAATTTTTTTTCCCCATTTTACCAGCCTTGTCTGGATCACACCGTCGGCTACAGTACCATTTATTACAGAGATAAAGGCCTGAAAAGTCTCTTAGTGGGTTCATAACGGGATATATACTGACACAACTCAACCTATAAGTTTAAAAGGTTAAAGTTATAGTTACCTGTAAATCAAATCAGTACTAGTAACTTTTAGAATAATTATTTAAAATCTTAATTTTTGAAATTCATCAAATTATCTCGTCTAAATCAGACGAAAAACGTATGAAAAATGATCCAATGTTCCTTTAAGATAAAATTATTAAAAATATTAAAAAATACATTAAAAATAAAAGATGATATTTTAAAAAAATAATAATATTTTTTAAAATTAAACTATTGAAACTCTATTTCAATAATCTATTTATTTTAATTTATTTCTTAAATTTTTATTATTTTAAAAAATTTAGACTTTGAGAGGCATTTCGGTCATTTGCATGATTTTTCATCGGACTTCACGCCTAATTTGGACGGAGAGCGTGAATTGATGAGTTTCAAAAGTTAAAGGTCTTAAATTATCGTTTTGAAAGTTGCGAGTACCTATTTAATTTTTGTTCATACTTACATGACTAACTATGAATTTACCTCCAGTTTAAACTTATATAGATTTGGGTCTAATTATGCTATATTAACCCAATGCTCTACTTCATCTACAATTATTGATTATGTTAATTCATATGAATACATCTCAAGTATCCTTGTCATATGCTACAATTTTTTTTACAAAGGATTAATTTGTTTATGAAATTTTACGCATAATTGATTTTGGTGAGACTTTGGTCATTAACTTGAGCAAGAAATGAGTGAGGACATAAACAATAGTCCAACCTTAACTAATTACTGAGCACAAATTACCACAAACTCCCTAGAACTCCAAAACCACTAATCAATGTCATAATCAGAGCTCCTTGAGATCATCTGTAAAGCCTAATTCTACCTATTAAGTAACAAATTTGGGACGAAAAACTCAAGTAGCTGAAATTTGGATTAGAATCGATGAAAAGTTAGGCTACGTTTGATTGTCTCAAAAAATTTTCACAATCAAATTTTCATCGATTCTAATACAGTTTTATAAATTCAATAACTTTTTACAAACTACAACATTTTTAACAAACTTTTCACCAATCCCAAGAGAATCTACACTACCTAAAAAAATAAATACAAAAAATATTTTCAAAATCAAACCAAACATAACCTAAAATTGCGATTTTCTCCTTAAAAAATGTCAAATGTCAAAAATATTACAACAATAAAATTGTCGTGCCAAAAATTATGGTATAAAGTGTTAAAAGAGACCCATGATTAAAATATGCAAAATATATTTATGACGCGGTATTAAGTCTGACCTATATTGCACTCCACGTTGCGTTATTATTGGGGGCAAAGAACAATTTTATTGGTAGTCAAACAATCGGCCCAATGAAAATAATATTTGTGTCCGAGTCTCAGTGAACGAGAGTTGCATGTCCAAACGTGCAAAGGCGACTTTTTCAAGTTGACGTGTGCGATGACAAAGGAAAGGATATCGTCTGGGAGATAAGAAAAGATTAGCATCGAATTCAAAGCTCGCGGTGGTTGACAACTCGCACACTACGTCCCTTCCATTGTAATCCTCTCCACGAAAGAAACATATTTTTACTAAAATGTCGCATGCATTATAATATTTCTTTCTATATTTTTTATTCGTTATTTCATTATTTTATTGGAAAATGATGTTTTAAAAAAAGTTTTTAAAACTGTCCTGCTTTTTCAAATTATACAAGTATGCCAAATAAATTATAACTGATAGATAGAATCGAGCTTAAATTTTATGTCTTTTTTTTATTTTTTTTTCTTTTGGTATTCACTAGTTTATGGTGTTGTTTGAGCGTATAAATTTTAAATATTGGATTTTGTGAAATATTATTGTTTGTTAAAAAGTAAAGATATTGTATGGGAGTTGGTGAAAAAATGAAAAGATATAAGATTTTTAATAAATATTATAATAATAAAAAATTATTTGATGAATTTTTTAATATTAACCCCAAATAACTGGAGTCAATTATTTGGGGTTCAAACAAATTTACATATGATGATATTATAAAGAAGACTTTATTTATAAGCCACCCATTACAAGAGTCTCTATTGTTGAATGAATATGCTTTAAAATGCAGAGGATATTGAATATTGTTTTTTTAATCACACCAACTATTCATTTTAATATTCCAATTGGCAAACATGTCAAATAAAACAAATAAAACACATAAAACAAACATATCCAAAAAGATTCAAGTTGCCTTAACTACCAATACCAAATCATTTTAAAAATTATGCATATATTTTTGTTATAAGAAAAGTTTTCAAAATATGGGGCGTTTGTTTGTGGAAATATTGGAATTTTAGAAATTTTAGGTATTAGAGTTTGTGAAAAATATATAGTATTTTATAGAAAAGTGAGGAGAGAGAAGATTTAATTGAATAGTATAATATTATTTTATAATTTAATGAGAAAAAATGTATTATTTTATGATTGTTTGAAAATATTGGAGGTTGGAAAAATTGGGAAACAAACGCCCTAATTATGTGCACTCGACTTGGACCGGAAGAGATTGGACCATATAAATTACCTACATATAACCCTACAGACACTCACCTTAGCTGAAGAGATTTTTTTTTTTCAAATTGCAACCTTCCCATATGGCAATATTAAACAGGATTTAAACCTAAGGGGCTGTTCGGCCAAACAAAATTATCAGGATTTTTTTGAATTCTCAGAATACAAAATATTCTACAACCAAATATCATTTTTAACACTACATAAAAATAACTACAACACACATACCAATAAAGTTAATCTCACATAAAAATTCTCAAAATACAAAAAATCTTCAAAATACAACATAACCGAACAACACCTAAGTCAATAATAACATAAACACCTATATATCTTCATTTTTCGAAATAAAAGAAAATGATTAAAAAAAGGGCATTCTCGTCATCTAGAACAGTTAGGTTTAGGTACATGTTTATTTTGTTTTCGTTTTGATATATTTTTATATTTTTCCTCTCTCTCTTTCTGAGCAGGTAGATGCCCTTTGACATTAAAGAAAATCCAACTAACCATTTCTTCCTCGTCTGCTGTTCTTTCGTTTTCAGTTTTCACACTCCAAAAGCATTCCTGTATAGGTAGAGAGAGAGTACAAAGGACAAAAAAGAAAGGAACTTTCAGAAGGCTTTGCCGGGCCAATTTTCAGATACGGTTTTGAGCAGTGAAAATGGAGGTGAAGCGACGAACAGTCCGGTCTCTGGTTACGAAACTGGGCTCGGTGTCGGAACAAACACGAGCTGAGGCCCTTAGCGAGCTGCGGCTCATGACCAAGCTCGACTCAGAGACCCGGCCGCTTATCGCCGAATCCGGATCCATCCCATACCTCGCCGAGACCCTCTACTCCTCCTCCGACTCGACCCAGGATGACGCCGCCGCAACGCTTCTCAACCTCTCGATATCCTCCCGCACCGCCCTCATGTCCACACGCGGCCTGCTTGACGCGCTTTCCCATGTTCTGCGTCACCACGCCTCCTCCTCGTCCCCCTTCGCGGTCCAGTCTTCCGCCGCCACTCTCCATAGCCTCCTAATCGAAGAAGACTACCGCCCCATCATCGGATCCAAACGCGATATCATCTATTCCTTGATCGACGTAATAAAGCACGCCGGCTCCTCCGTTAGATCCATCAAAGACGCGCTCAAGGCGCTGTTCGGGATCTCACTTTACCCACTCAATCGCAAGACGGTCATTGATCTGGGCGGTGTAGGACCCTTATTCTCTCTGATAATGAAAGGCTCGTCTGTTGGAATAATAGAGGACGCGACGGCGGTGATTGCGCAGGTGGCGGGGTGCGAGGAGAGCGAGGAGGCGTTCAGGAAGGTTTCAGGCGTTGGGGTTCTTGTGGATTTGTTAGACGGTGCGACGGGTTCAACCATGAGGGCCAAGGAGAACTCGGTGGCGGCGCTGTTGAATCTTGTGAGATGTGGAAGGGAGAGGATAGGGAGGGAGGTGAGGGAGATGGGATTGCGGGCAGTGGAAGGGATCACCGACGTGGCGGAGAACGGGAGCGCAAAGGGGAAGAGCAAGGCGGTGTCGCTGCTGAGGGTGTTGTATGGTGGGAGCAGTGGGTGTGTGGTGAGGGACGAGCGGTTCGATTATTTGCTGAATCAACAACAGTGTGCTTGAGTTCGGGGATTTGTCTGGATTCTGGAATGCTGCAAAATTAGGTCTCCTTGTGTATGTAACATTTTGGTTCTCTTATCATTGCTTAGGTTGATTAGATAGATGAAGAAGTGAGTTTCTTCATCAGCCAATTGTCTTCGTTGTACTGTAAATGATCAGATAGTAAATGGGAATGGTATATAAGAGCAACCCATTGATATGCTACGGTTCATGCATCCTTTTCCTTACATGAATGGCATAACTTTTTCTTCAATTGAGTAACTGGGTGATACTAATTTTGCATTATCTAATCTTGTTCTGAGGACCTCTCAAGTGGGGGAAGCTCAAGCAGCAGTTCTTGCATGTCTAAAGCTATCAACCATGGCTTAGATGCCTCCACATCAAAGGTTACTCCTTGGAAGTTATCCAAGCTATTCAGAATTCGAACCCAGAGTCCAACTGGTAAATTCTGCCTGTCATCCAGGACATCCTTGATGAGGTGTTTAGCGTCGTCTGTTGTTGCTTGTATTTGTATTTGTATTTTTTTTTCTAGAAAAAACAACCGAATGCATTACGAAAAAACATCCAAATACAAAAACTGCTGGGGGATATCAACAGAATCCCAAAAACCAAACGAACAGGAATCAACGGCCCATTTAGCTAACGAATGTGCAAGCAAGTTCTGGTCTCTCAAGACCCAGGAAAGAGAGCAGTCGGGGTGACCAACGAAGAAGCTCCTAGAGTCAGAAACCTTCCCTGCGATAGCCCAACAGGGCTGGAGAAAGAGGATTCAAAACGTCAGTGCAGAGGATATGACAATCCGACTCAAAAGAAATAGATCTCCAATTTTTCATCCGAGCCAACTCGCAAGCTTTAACCAAAGCAGCAGCTTTGCCAACCAAAGCACCCCGACAACGTAAGCGCTTCTTGTAACACAAACAGAGAGAGCCAAGATGATCTCTAAAAGAGACAGCGAGAGCGGAAAACAGTTTCCTAATCTCAACATCCACATTGCATTTAAACCGCCCCTCAACGGGAGGCACCCAACTGAAGCAACCCTGCACAATCACTTCGCTCCAAGCCATAGCGTGATCCATGTACCTCCTGCGAACAGTGGCAATGAGTGCATGTATATCAACCTGCCAAATTCTGGTGGACAACGGAATTCCGAGCATGCCATATGGAGTCCAGAAGAATTGCTCCGTGAAGGACAAACAGCCGATGATCAGCGGGCTGATGAGCAAAAGCAAGCTTCGAACACATGATTCCCTTAATAAAAAGAGCGGCCGAAACGTGGTCAATATCAGAGACGTTGATCGGCCATACAGATTCATGTCACAAGCGTTCGAGCCACATTGCAAGAAACAAATAGATGGAAAGCAGATTCAGGCTCTAGAGTACATAATGGGCATAATCCCTGCGCGTGACCATCCAGCCCGAGAATCTGAGAGATCAAACCTCTAAACGGGAAAGCAGAGTGAATAACCCGCCATAGGAATAATTTGAGCCTATCTTGGATTTTTTTTTTTCTAAGCAAAGATAATACATTAAAAACCGAGAATCATACAGTCAATACAGAACCAAAAACCGACCCAAAAGGCCAGCAGAGAACCGATTTAAAGATGCCACAGGAAGTCCCAATCCGCAGGGTCCCACCCGACCCGATTTAAATGGGTCCAATCGCGCAAAGAAAAGTACGTGGATTTTACTGAGAAGGAGCCCCCTTGATTCTAAAAGCCCAAATCTGTTTGTCCTCCAGTAACGGAGACAGATTGGGCAAATTCTCAATAGCAACAACCGACTCCTCAGTGAATAGTTGGGTTAGAAGATGGTGGGACCAAATATTGCGCTGGTGATCAAAGAGTTGGGACACATGGTCCAGACCAATAGGCCAGGTCGAGTGAGGCTTGATGGAAGGCTTAAAACCAGGCAGACTAGGGACCCAAGGATCGTGTAAAGGATGCACAGAGTCGCCATTCCTGGGCAAGAAACAGAGCCCTCTGCCCAGCAAGGACCGACTCCTCAAAATACTATGCCACGTCCATGATCCTTTTCCTTTATACGGCATAGTTTTCCAAGCTTGATTCTTACATATTTCGCTTTTAGAGCTTGGACCCATATTTCGCTTTTAGTTGGATGCAGAGAGTTGTTGCTTGTATAGTCCTTGATTCGTGCATCTTACTATCTTCTTTTTAAGGACCAAACGAATCATATTAAAGTTTGAGTCTCACATTGTTAATGCAATGTGTGGTATTGTATCCAATGGCTTACAAATAAAACATCAATGTAATCTTATAAATATAAGTAAGAAAATTAATAAATTCAATTGGATATTCTCATAGTGGATGTCTCACTTATCAGTATAAATAATTTTTCTTCAGTTCAAAGTTTTTATTTCTAACATGGTATCGGAGCAAGGTTTTCAGCATTAGTTCGGTTACCTTCTGGCACTTCCCGGTATCAATCCGGCGACCTCCCGGCTTCTGACCGGCGACCTTCCAGCGTTATCTTTTTCCCTTGTATTATTTTTGTAACTCCAAACTCAAGGTGTGTCTACTTTTAGTTTGCGGGAGAGTATTAAAGTTTGAGTCTCACATTACTAATGCAATGTGAGGTATTGTATCCAAATGTTTATAAATAAAGCCTCAATGTAATCTTATAAATATAAGTGAGAAAATTAATAAATCCAATTGGATATTCCCATAGTGAATATCTCAACTATCAGTATAAATAATTTTTATTGACTTCAAATTTTTTATTTCAAACAAATTAAAACCAGAAGGTCAAGAAACCCGAAACACACCAAATTGGCCATCAATCGCCATGGGCTCAATCAAGCAAAAGTAGAATGAATAACCGGATTCATCTGACCAGCCTACGCGCACCCATATCAACAAACAGGGTCAATACGGAAAGGGTCAGTTTTCGTGTACCCAGTGATGCAATTTTGGCAAGACATTTTGTGAAGATCGACCAAATTTGGGTTGCAACAGTTGGAAGAGCAATACTCTAGAATGTCTACACATGTCGAAGTTTTTAATACAATATGGTGAGGTACGGCCTTAAATTAAAAGCTCAGGTCCGTGGGCTTGAGTCCCATTTACTCTGTTTTGGCGTACGACACATATTATTGCTTTCAGAAGCAACATCCTGCCAGCAAACTCGCACCTATGGGCAACAGAAATAGGTGGAATAATGCATAATTGACTTGCACTTGAGCTGGATGTCATGTGTGGACCAAAGCCTAAGGAGAAGGCAGCCTATGTGAATCATCAGTGTAAGATGTTATGTGGGTCCAACGAATTTCAGAACTGTACTGGCTGCTACGCTGCATAATGGTCATCAAGGGCCATATAGCAGTACTTATGTGAAAATTGCTTAAATTGTATTATGTAAGTCCTTGAAAAACTTGTAACAGGCAGCAAAAAAATTTGATATCTATTGAATTCTTGATCTACGAAAGTTGACGGAGAGAGAAAAAAACAAAACGAAAAAGATAACCAAAAGAAAGAAAAAGCTAGAAAACAAAATAAGAAACAGCGCCTTCAATTTATGTTGTTTTCAATATTTGTGGATGACATTTGACAGGCACTGTTGTGACGATGAAAGACTATGTAAGGCTATCTTCAATGGTTGTTTCGGGTAGGTTGTGGGTAGGAAAGGGATTCAAGGAACGTGGCATAGAATGGGGAACCGGGATGATGACAGAGCTTGACTGCTGCAGCAACTCGGTTACCTGGAAACCTGCCGTTCGGAACAACGGAAACGAGACAAGTTCTAAAGGATTAGGTGCTTCTGCAGCTGTGCACAGCTTTTCCCACGGTTCGACTCTTATCTTACGGGTATTTTTTTTTAGGCAATCTTACGGGTACTTGGTAATGGAAGGAGAAGTTTTGACGCCAAAACTCAGTAACTAATAAGTAAAAAGGATTATCTAAAACTCAGTAACTAAATAAGTTTTTCATTTTTTAAGGCTAAATTGTAAATAACATATATGTGCTGGTAGGCAATTTGGAATCGAGACATGTGCTCCTAGTTTTATTTATTTATTTATGTTTTCATATCGACTAAATCGATTTTTGTTTATAGCACAAGGACCAATTTTACATTTATCTCTATTTTTTATCCATTTCTATTCATAAATACATAATTAATATATGATAGCATCAAAACAGTGATTCAAAATTTAAATATTCTGCTATGAAATAAAATAAAAATATAGATCTTGAGTTTGAATGACTACTTTTCACGTCATCTGTTTAACAACAAAAATCTCATAATTTATGCCCACTTGAGATTTAGGCGTGCGAGAGAATATAAGAATAATAACGAAATGATTATTGTCCTAAATTTTCTATTATTGTATCAAAAAAGCAATTTACTTTGCATTAGACTAGAGATTCTGTCTGTGTCTAAGATGCTTTATTTTTCTCTTCTGTGAGATGAATTGTCTAAGGAGATCATCATCATCATAACCAAAGTGTCCATTAAGGGAACAAATTCAGGCGATGCCTTGTGCTCGGATCCGCCTAATTTCAACCGGAAAATACTTTCTCTGCCCAAGCCACTATGTGCCAACTGCTGCTGTCTGCATCAGACGACCCTTCATCATTTCGTGTATCCAAATTTTGGTCAAAAAGTCCCTCTTGGTGGGGCTTTGGATTCAGAGTCCAATGTCATGTCTAGCTGGAATCTCAATTTCTTAGTACAAACACGTATCTTTGGAGGTGCTTTTTGGCCGAGTGTCCAACCATTTGTCTCTGCTCTTGTATGCTTCTCCTTTCTAGTCACGGACTTTTAATTCTCTCTCTTTTTTTACATTAAAGCTTTGGTTGATTATCATCACTTATCTCATATTTAACGTTTTAGATTGTCCTAGCAAATGAAAATTTTAATTTGATGCCAAATTAGAGATCATTTGGGTGGGTGATGCATATTGGGGTTCCCCTGCCCCTATCCTAAATAGTGGGGGGAAACCCAAAACAAAAGGCTTATAAGAATTATGCAAAGCATATAGTGCATTTGTGGGTCAAGATGCATCAAAATCCTCAAAGCTCCATCTGAGCTCAAGAAAGTCCTCAATAACCATGAACACCCATTTTCTGGGGCAAGAAAATGGTTTACTTACCAAATTCCCACTATTTGCAGGCAGGTTATTTCCACTGAACTTCTTGAAACAAAATTCCTACTTTTCCAAATATTTAACTGAAAGTTACCGTTGAGGTTCCTAATGAATAACTGCTAACTTTACTCAACAAGACTTAGCACTACCAGTTAATAGACTTCCTTATTCTCTTATTCGCTTTCATAGGTCATCATGAATACCTCCTAACTCACATCTTTGGTGAAAGAATTTGGTTTTTAATTCTCTGATATGTTTACTGTTGAAGGGTGGTGATTAATTGCACTTTTCATGTAATTAATTAACTCTTGATTAGAAAAAGTTGGTCTACCCCAGAAAAAGATTTAGCCCTAAAGGAATAAAACTATAATCCGATGACCCATCAGGAAGATTTATCATTCTTTTAAGATTGGATGCAAAAGGGTCCTTCATTATGCTTTGTACATTTATTCCATCATGTTCCAATCAGATCCCACATGTAATGCAGTCTTCATCATACTTGGGTCTAACATTTGTCAGCATCTGCCCTAATAATACTAAACATTAGAGACTTTCAAGGCACTATCTTCAAAAGCCTACCACTTTCTCTTTTGTCATCTCCTTTTCAACCAACTTTCAAAGGCTTGCCAATGGCTCTATTTAATCTTTTTGGAGATTGTTCAGACCGCCATGCGGCCTCTAGTATGTTTTATGCCACCTAACTTATTTCTCTTTTTTCTTAGGAAATATTTTGTGCTTGACCAGGAAATTTTCCATACCTTTAGATCCAATTTATGCCAATCCTGCATAGATTGATATCCAATTCATTTTGTTCTTTCAATTAGCTTAGAGCAACAAACCCGTTCCATTTCATAGACCAATCAGGATCCTTTAGTAAAACCGTTTTAGGTAACACAAAGCCAAAGTTGATTTATAGAGATGTTAAAAGATATATATATTTTTTTTTTCTAAAGACCAGAGGGTATAAAGGGAAATCAAGAATCAGACTCTGTATTCATAGAGAGAACATTTGAGTGCCCACAAACCATCTAGTATTCTGAATTCACACAACTCCTGTTTTCCTGTTTACATTTTCTGGGAGTGAATGTAGGAAATGCAGACATCGTGGTTGATTGGATTCCTAATCGTAATTGCAAGTGTTGGAGATTGAGAGATGAATGAGATCTTCTTTTGGAACTTTTGCAGGGTAATGTTTATTCTATCAACCATATTTTTCAGGAAGGAAATCAAGCTGCAGATTTATTAGTCAAGTTCGGAGCAGCTAGTAGTCAACACAGGCACTTCAACTTATTGAGACCCTGCAAATGCAACCAATTCAGTGTCGCTGGATTTTCATGAAAGCCAAATTCATGCCCCCTTGATAACTTAATCTCTTCGAGACCATGAAGTAAAAGCTGACTTCTGCGCCATGAACTGAATAGTAGCAGCAAGAAACCCATTAACTCACTAGTGTAGTCTGAAATTGCACTTCCCTTTGCACTTCACCTGAATAGAGAGAACCTGAAATAATGCCCTCAGGTGCTTACAAAAGAATCGAGCAAGTTTAAAGAGAATGTAAATCCTTCTAGATTTGTGACTCATCTAATGCAGTGCACTTTCCTCGCCAACATAAAAGTTCAGTACGGTAAAATTTTGCAGAGAAATGACTGGGAAGAACGGCATCTTTTCTAAAGTTTCTCCTCCCATTTGCAACTTCAAGGTCCCACAGAAAGCAGAATTTGGTGATGGATGTGACGTGGGTCAGATTAGGATGGGATTAGATTTGGCTAAAGATGAGATGTAGTTAAACTCCAGACTTAAATCACTTACCAGTGACCGAGGCCTACCCGGTGATAGGCTTCACTTTGGGGCAATGTCTACTGTTCTTGCTGTCCCCCACTGTCCCTTCCCTCCTTAACCTCCCATTTTCCAACTGACCAAACATAGCGGGATACTCATACAACTTTGGCTGAGTTAACGGGTAAGTCATTGGCAGACAAATTACAATGTGCACTCTTGACTGGTACTCCAATTCTACTTCTCTCTCTCTCTCTTCCTGTGTCTTTTGAGGTATAGAATTGCCCTATTTGTCTTTGCATTGTGGCTAAAGAGAGCTATTGAATGAAGGCGCATGGAAGCTGCTTTGAAAACTAACCTTTAAATGACTACAATCGCTGAGTTAAACACATTAATTCTGTAAACGATATGAGGTTATGGGAAAAGATTCAAGTTCTGAATTTCCCAGTAAGAAGTAATTAGAGAAAAAAACAGGAAATATCAAAATAGAAGAACCCTTTTAGCTTTTCTTGGGCAGCATCGAGGTGTGAGTCGTGACTAAAGGAATGAAGCCAAGCCAAAGGTCAAACTTTTTTCATTAAATGCTTCGACTATTTCTTTCATCAAAGAAAATTAGAAAAGGATCAGCAATCTGCTCATGACCACTTGTTGCCGCATATTATGATTGGCTACCATCATGGGCAGGCAGAATCAATACGCCAATTGAAGACGTTATTAGAGAGCCATTAGCATTTGGCTCCAGTGGTTATGAATCAGTCCACGAAAGCTTTCAAAAAGGCAAAAAGCAAAGCTAAGGAAAAAAAAGAAGGGATCAAAAGGGCAAGGTAACGTTGAGTGAAGGTAGCACATTGGCTGGTGGAGGGAGGAGGAGGTGGTGGTAGTGAATTGGTGATGGGGATGGAGTGGGTGACAGACCCACGTGAATGACCCACCACCACCACCCCCACCCTCTTATAGGCCCAAGTGGATGTCTTGGTTGGCTTCATATCAACGCTAACAGCCAAAATAACTCAACCACGCAATAAAACCAACATACCCACAATCACATAACACCACCCCAAAAGTGAAAAGAAAAGTTTGGAAGTTAACATCATTAACTCATTTGACAAAAGTGAACCATTTTCTTGGTTGCCCACTAACCCTAACCTTTCCTCCCCTTTCTCTAATGCTAGTCTCTCTCTTCCTTTGGGAGGCCTCTCTCTTCCTTTGGGAGGCCACTAATACTAGCCATTCTTTTTCTGTCTAATGCTAGTGGTTCTCTCTCTCCCTCTCTCTGCAGTTATATGCAATGAGCATTATTTGTGGGGTTTATACATGTTAGCAGCTAAATAAGGCAAAAACTTTAGCATGGGGAGAGATGGAGAAAGAAATTAACCAAGAAACCCCATCTCTCCTCCCTAACAATAACACCACCGCGGCCACCGCCATCAAGGAAGACTCTCCCAGAAAACCATTGGGTGGTAGTAGTGTTGGTGGAAGTAGTGATAGGTTGAAAAGAGATGAGTGGAGTGAAGGCGCAGTTTCAAGCCTTCTTGAAGCCTACGAAAACAAATGGGTTCTCCGAAACCGAGCCAAGCTCAAGGGCCATGATTGGGAAGATGTCGCACGCCATGTTTCATCGCGTGCCAGTTATACCAAGTCTCCCAAGACACAGACACAGTGCAAGAACAAGATCGAGTCAATGAAGAAACGGTATCGGTCAGAGTCCTCCACTGCTGACGCCTCTTCATGGCCGCTATACCCACGTCTTGACCTTTTGTTGCGTGGAAGTGGACCAGTACAAGCTCCACCGCCACCGCCACCGCCACCTCCACCTCCACCTCCTCCTCCTCCTCCTCTTCATCAACCTCCATCTAATGCTCCTTTGATGCTGTTAGAGCCATCCCCTACAGCGGTACTACAACCACCACCTCCACCTCCTGCTCCTCCTCCACAACTTGGAGCCGCTCAGAACTCGCATGGATCCAATGGTTTTGATAGGGTGGCCAAGGTCAGTATAAATTATTTCTCTTTCTGTCAGTTCTAGCCATGTTCTACCTGTGATCACTTTTTGGTGACTGGGTGCAACGCGACTGTGGCCCGCCCCACTTGGCGATTGATCGTTTAATAGTCAACTCTTTGAAGTTGTCCTGATCATTTACAATTCACAGAGTCGATACTTTTTCATAGTATCATAACATACGGTACTATTAAGACTGGTAAAATTTAGAACATCAGGTGAGAGAAATTTCATTCTCTTAAGCATCTCTGAAAAAAAAAAAGAGTTTTTGGCAATTGTCATTGTTTGTACATGTTGCAGACAACTGATGTAAATTCAAATTTTAGATAAAAGAGGCACCTTAATATTGCAATATAAATTACTGTATTGTTAGATACAACGTATTCTTCAAAGTAGTAGCTTGTTAATCACATGCTCTAAGCAGCCCAAGTAAACAAGTTCAAAAGAACTCTTCAGGCAGCTCATCATTTTGAACTGATTCAGTTTGGTAGATTTAGTTAAATGTAAGCCTTTATGTCAACAGGAAGATGGAGCAGGAAACAAATTGTCTGACCAAGTATCCGACGAGAACCATATGGAGACAGACAGTAGCACACCTGCCCTTTACAGTGACAAGGACAAGTCGAGGTCCAAAAAAATGAAGATGATAACGGAAAAGAAGAAGAGGCGGAGGAGAGAAGAAATGGAGATAGCCGAGAGCATAAGATGGCTAGCAGAAGTGGTGGTAAGGTCAGAGCAAGCGAGGATGGAGACCATGAGGGAGATAGAGAGAATGAGAGTTGAAGCCGAAGCAAAGAGAGGAGAAATGGATCTCAAGAGGACAGAAATTCTTGCTAATACCCAGTTGGAGATTGCCAGGCTCTTTGCAGGCATTGGCAAGGGTACTGTTGATTCTTCATTGAGAATTGGAAGAAGCTGATCATAAAAGTAGAATCCTCCAAGTATTATGTATAGATTTAGACTTTGTGTACTAACACAGAGAGTAATCAAAAGAAGGGAACTTTTAGAGATGATCAATCTTGAAGAAGATTTTAACCTCTACTGTTAGGATAAATGGATAAATTAGAGTCATATGGTAGCTAGGTTTAATAACATCTCTACCTCAATGTAATGTTCTCCTTCTTATAAGTATATTTGCAGTGTTTTTACACAGAATTTAGATAGATATTAGTATGCCCTCATGATTACATATCAAGTAAGCGAAAATGGCAGATGTACATTTCACTTTGCCTAAAGTTGTAGAAGTTTTTAGAACCATAAATCTCGAACAATATTAATTCTTTTTTTTCTCATTTTATTATTATTATTTTAACTTGCACTGTATAAAATTCAACCATAATGTTAACAAAATTATCATTTTCATAATTAATGTACCTAATTATTATTCCTATTTTTGTTTTATTTACATAATATGTGGTAGGCATAAATTAAAAAAAATTATAAATCTTGATTTTGATTTTACCACTACCAGTTATTCTTATAGATAATACCCATAAGTAATTGCACGTTTCAACTAGAGAGAGTAAATATCTATTTTTTTTAATGTTGTGCTAATGTGTTCCTAAGTGACTTGCGTGTTGGCTGTCACTATTTTTTTTTTCGCGACTACCACTTTGTTCCCTAGCATTGAGAGAGTTAAATATGGCTGTATGAGCTTCGGGTTTTGCGGTTTTCCTCTTTGTTTTCGGGTTTTTTTTTGGTTATGGAATGTAGTGTTGTTTTCATTAAAAAAAATGTTCGAGAAATGGGAAACGGGAAGCAGAAGACGGGGAGGGACCAAGACGAAGAAGAAGCGTATCTCAATGTATTGTCTTGGTGCAGAGAAATCTTAGTTCTCAATTGGGATATCAGTCCGCTAAGATCCAAACAGAACAGCAATATATCTCCTAGTACCTTAAGTAAACCCCCTCCAAACCCCTCTCTCTTGTCTCTTGCTCTCTCTCAAGAAACTGAAATGGCTCACCTCCAAATCCATACACAAGGTCATAGCACAACCATCCTCTGCCCCACGTTCTCATTCCATTCCCCACTACCTCTTCGCTTTTCTCTTCCTCGCTCCAGCTTGAAAACCCACCCACAAAATTCAATCTTTTCCACTACCACGACTACCAAGAACGTACCTTTCTCCATCTCGACGCTCCAAAGAAAGTTGCTTTGCCAACCCCCTCGTGGCACGTATGTCAGGGATGACTATCTTGTGGTACGTCCGCTAATTGACTTTACATACTCTGTTTATTTTCTTGTTTGTGGAGTTTAAGAATGAATTGCTGGGTTTGAGTTATTTACTATTTATCTTAGATTCTTTTGAAAGCAAATTTGGTTTCCAAAGCTTCACTGTCAGTTTCCCACAGATGTGCTTGAAGTTTGATGTATGCTTTTGTTGTTTTGGGTGAGTAGAAGAAGTTATCAGCCGAGGAAGTTCAAGAGTTAGTGAAGGGGGAAAGAAATGTACCACTTATCATTGATTTCTATGCAACATGGTGTGGACCCTGTATTTTGATGGCTCAAGAACTCGAAATGGTATTGCTCTATACCTGCATTATACTAGTTAAGAAACTGTATGTGTAACTTTATTGCTATTTAAATGATCGCTTTCTTAGCTGTTTGAATTGCTCTTATTTGATGGAGAGCTATGCTGTAGTATCTGAAGACCCCCCTTGCCGCCCCAAACCCCCGGGCGTTACCCCCCACAAGGATACCTTTTTCAACATTTAAAAACATTTAGTAAGAAAGTAGTAGTTTCAAGCTACCAAGTAGGAGAATTAAATATTAGAAGCATAGTAAACTCGAAGAATCTTATGCATTGTGGTTGGCATGATAATGAAGCTGCTGAATGGAGACGGCCTTCTGATGGACTCGTTTGAAGGATAGTGTCAGTGAACAAGTACTCATCTTGACTGAGTCATGCCAACTAAATTTGATCAGCTTCTGATAAGCGTAGGGCAGTGGTTTGCCATTTTAACTGGCTGGGCTTCTTACATTCAATGGACAATTGGCAACATTCTTCCCTTTTTGTAATTGACTTCTAGTGTGCAAAAAACGACTGTTTAATGCTTTTAGATCTACTTTTTATGTGCTTGGGATCAGTGTTGGAACAGAGAATTAGTATGATCCTTGACATTGGTTATTCAAATGGTGAATGGGACATTCGATGGAGGTGCAGATAATTTACATTTTAAGGATTGCATGTATGGGTTGTCCATCTCGGAGTGGAGGGAAGTTTTGGATATTTCTTCATCTAAGATTGTAGTTCAAAAATTTTCAGTTCCTCACTTATTTTGATTGGTTTTGTATTTTAACTTCTTGTCACATTGCTTTCCTCCTTTAAGGTAATGAAGTTGAAAAGAGCATGCTCTGAAGAAGGGTGGAAAATTTTATAGGATGGAAAGCTACAAGACCAATGAATGTCTTGCCTTCTTAAGAAATTTTAAAAATTCATGTGCAAATCCCAGCTAATATTGCTTCCTTTTAATTACATGATGTCAATTTCAGGAAGTAGGCTGGACACATTAACCTTATACCTAGTTATGCAAATTATTTGTAGGCTATATGAATAAATACATATATCCGTTCCACCAGCCGCTTCATAGAATTGTGTCTCACAAATTAAGTGTTAGGTTTTGAAATTAGATTGCTTTTTATTTCAAGGAATTTGGAAACTCAAACGATTCCCAGTTGCATAATTGAATTTTGGAATATCTTCTCTCTCTGGCTTCTTATGGTGATTGTTTCTATGAAAATTAAGTTAACTACATTTTGTTACTAAAGGGTCATTTTACGAATTTCTTGAACAAAAATTTTGGTTACTAGGGATTCTGATTCACGACATTGCTTGTCCTGGAATTTTAGAATTCATGCTTTTGGTAATCATCACCATGGTACAATTTGATTTTGGCAGTCTGCAAAGCCTTTAATAATCTTTGTACTCAAATCTTTTCGCAGCTTGCTGTGGAGTATGAGAGCAATGCATTGATTGTTAAGGTTGATACCGATGATGAGTATGAATTTGCACGTGACATGCAGGTAATCAGTTGCTTTTTGTTTTTTTATTTTTATTTTGCAGTAGCTATTGGTTGCATTGAAATTTCTATCAGCAGGACCTGGTGAAATATAAGAGCTACTGATAATCAGTCTTTTTTAATGCATTTGACTGAATTGCTTCCACATTTTTCCGTTGTTGGGTTAATAGTACCGTTAAATTTTTTGGATTTGATGAAGTACTTTTATTTCTTTGGATCCCCACGTTGCCATAGTAATTTGTATATTTTGGTTAGTAACAAGATTTTTCGGGCAATAACTGGAGCCATGGACAATGTTATTCTGATGGAAATTAAATGGCGAGGGAGAGCTACGGAAAATAAACTCATTGGAACTCCTTTTGTGTCAGGTTCGAGGATTGCCAACGCTGTTTTTCATCAGTCCAGATCCAAATAAAGATGCAATCCGAACTGAAGGGCTTATTCCAATCCAGATGATGCGGGATATATTAGATAACGAGATGTAAAGGAGTGAGTGACCATAAATGCACCACCAGACAGATTTCAAGGGCCCTGGTTTTCACAGTTGCTGATCTTAAAAGCCTTTCGGTATCAAATTTCAGTTGTGTAATTGACGAAACTGAAATACTTCCGCTGGAGTCTACAATTTTGTGTCTATGTTAGGAACTACAGATGGGTGGTCAGAACGATTAGAGGCAAGAATATGTGTGCATTCTACTCCAAGACAGGAATTCATGTGGATTCTATTTCAAAGACAGATCTGTCTTGAATAGAAGTAAATTCTCTTTGTCGTTAGCAAGCAGCGAGAAAACTGTTACCCACTTAGATCATTTGAAACCAGCGGTCTGGAAGCAATTGAAGCATAAGCAACATGTGACATGTCCAGTTGGGTCTTCTATTTCTTTTCTTTTTTGACAAAATTGTAAGTTAGCTGTAACTTTTGCTGGATGGAGCTTCTTCTTTCGAGAAAGACATGAGATTATGCTTGTTCTTGGGCTTATGCAATTAGAATCAACTACACAGCATTGTATGATGCTGATTCTCAGACTTCGTTGCATTATATCTTGCTAAACGAATAACTAATCATTTGACCATTTCACCCAAATTTCTGAGTTCAAAGATTTGTCTACAATGATAGTGTGCTTTCTATGCATCATCCCCTCCATAATCTGCAAAGATATGTGCTTAATGTATATTCGATGATACAATCAGACACACTTCTGTTATATTATTTATTTATATATACGTAGCGCATAAAGCCTCAAAACGGACTTTTTTTTCATAATAACTCATGAAAAGAAAAAACCAACTAAGAGAGTGTTCGAATCACACGGCAGAATATGCAAAGGAATATTACAAGAAACAAAGGAACCGGTGGAGTGAGTTATCGCAGCCCATTGAGCTAACAAGTGAGCCTGAAGATTGAGCTTACGAGGGGTCCAAAGAAAAGACCAATCAGAACGGGCTTCATGTGGCCTATCCGCTGGGGGCCTATGTACTAGTGATGATTAAGGATGCTCAGTGAGTTTCCTCTAGACACTCACCATCTCAACGCCCACAAAGTGCCAAACGGCCCACCGCCTGCAGGCACCGTGAAAAAATATACATAAGCATTTGCAGTAAACTGAAAGCGATTGGCCTTTCCTGAATCCTGCATCGGATAGACGTTACTACGCCCTTCTGAATTATTACAAGAATATATCAAAGAAACCACTCATGAACACCATCATGCATAAAATGATATCATCAAAGGAGCTCTATTGCGCAAATGTGGCAGATGATAGCGGTAGTTTTCATACTTCATCAGAACAACAAACAAACAAGAACGTTAACACAGAAAAGAAAAGGAAATATTTTTCAGGTTAAGAAGATATATGGATACTAACAAATAAATCAGATACAATCCCATCTCTGCTGTATATCTTGATCAGAAGGAAATGGAGATAAACCACTATGTACTCAAAATCGATGCAACTTGGAAGATGAATGCAGCATAGAAATCATATCAGGTTCAGCTAAGACCATCCAACCAAACCAGGAATAGCCAGCCAATCGAAACTTCCTCTTGCCCTGTGCACTCCAACTCTACCTCAAACAGCGTAAAGGTCAATGTTTCCGGCAGCCTCAGTGGGTGAGAAGGCCAAGAACATGAGGGCAGCCATAATCCCGACTGGAAACAGCAGAAGCATCATCGGCGGAGGCGGCAGGGGTGGCAACAATAAAGGCAACACCACCATCGACGCCGCTAGAGCAGCCAGCAACAGAACAGAACCTAAGCCGAAACACCGTACCATGTTATTCTCAACCTGGTGAGAACATAAACCATGTCCTTAGACCCGAAGAAATGTGCAATGAGAGAGCAGATGGCTGTCTGTGGGATTTTGAGGTTATGTTCGTTGGCCGAGTGCGTGCGTTTTATATGCACATAAGGTGGGGCCCTGGGGGTGCGTGGAAGTTGACGGGAATTGCGATAGGTGAAGTTTGGAATACGTGCTCAACTTTTGTGTTGGAGTTTCTAGTTTGATTCATTGTATTCTTATTTATGTTAATTTTTCATATTTATTTTAACCTTATAATTAAACGAATTAATAGCATGTTTATGTATTCATATTCAAATTGTTGGTCAAAATTTTAATCTTTAACTTGTCTTATACTTATCTTGCATAACATTAGGGCTAACATTAGGGCTGTTCAATATTACAGCATCTTCACCAAAAAAAAAAAAAAATTAGCGGTGGCCTTACCGGTTGCCCACATAGTGAGCCGATTACCGTTTAACCGGCATCATTAAAATCGACATTAGCAAAAATTGAATTTGTGACCAATCAATGCTTGGTTTTGGTCAAACTAACATTTACACTACCGTTAATCACTCTTAAGAATAATTGTGATATTTTTGTACAAATTGTTCTTATATATAACCAAAATCAGAAGAAGAAAAATTCTTTTATTTTATTATTAGGAGCTCAAATTCAAATATATAATGTTAAAGTAAATAATTCAGATGCTACTAATAAAATACAATTAAACTAAAAGCTTAACAATAGAGAAACTACTCTGCCAGTTAAGGCCTCTGCAAGATACAATTAAACTAATGGATGCTAAAAACATGGGTAACAAATATTAAGAATATCAATAAATTGGACCTTTTGGATATTGCGAGGGTGAGGACGTGAGATCAAGTGGGCGGTGCTAGCTAGGTGCGTTGGAATTGGCAAAGAAATCTGGTTTTCCTCAATTGTCCAAATCAGACAGTATCAAAGCGTCAGATCCCAATATATATTTTCTACTGCAAAGTATAATAATATATTAGGAAGCTAAATAATAATTGTAGTATCCCAGTATATATTGTATATTTTTTTGCTTAATTTGGTTCTAGAAATGCAAAGGTTGGCAGCACTCCACGTGAAGTATTCCCAGAAGTCCCAAAGAGCATGTTGAGAATTGCATGCAGGTTAGATGTTTTCAAGTCTTCTAATTCTTTTTTTCTTTTGCACAATAATAACGTGTGACTTTCATTGCATTGAATCTAAAGTACATGATATAATAAAGATAAAAAATTACAGACTCAAGCACGCATTATCAGGTTGCAAAAAGGGCTAGCAAGATCCAAAAAAAGCGATAAACCACAAATGCTCTATGTTGGGCAGAGAGAGCGGGTGGCGAGAAACGGCAAACGGTACAACCGGAACCAAATAGAAACTAACACTACAAACTAAGCACAAAAGTCAACCTAGAGAAACAAAAATAAAGTCCACAAAAGGGCGGCAAGGCCACTAAATGGTCAGGGAAACCCCTTCAGGACAGCAACAAACCAACACAACACAACAAGAAAAGAAAAGAAAAAACGCGGCTAACTTCAACAAGGTGGCCGAAGCCACGGCGGTGCGTGAAAACCACCCGCGAGAGGAGGTTGTTGAATTAAGTCTTCTAATTCATTTTCTCTTGTTGAACCCTTTTGACTTGCCGCAGTTTCACTTCTTCAAACCATTCATTTGCTTTGACGCAGACCTCTAAGTGCATGTGTCTTGCCTCTCTTAAAGGGAGTATGTTACTGTTGGAGTTCCACGTTACTCTTTTTTTCTAGTATTTTTAAAACAACGAGATATGTTTGTTGGATGTGGTGTCAAATATTACAAAATACTTAAATAATATTCTTTTAAAATAATGACGGTCGAATAGTCTGATAGCTAGAATTTTATCAGTTTGCATGACTATTTTCATAAAAATATAGTTTCCAAGGGTCAAGATGTCAAAAAAAGAAAAGAAAAGCCAAACAATCCTTGAGAAGAACAGCTTTTGGGCTAAAATGAAGCAGAAATATTTCTGCTGAATTGGGTCCCCCAAGCCCCCCTAATTCCATCTCTTGCCTTTCCCATATTCTACGGGTACATTGGCTGCTGATGTACAACTCAAATTCCTAGTTTTCACAATTTCATGTGTGTTCTAATCATCACGCTGTTCAGGTGAATTATTACGTTCATTTTGTGCCATTTACACATTAATAGTATTAACGTTTTCGAGACAAAAGAGTAGAGAACAAATGTTTACCTTTTGTGAGCTTAAAGCACTATGCCAAATAACAAATTAAAAGCCATAATCTTTTTTCTTGCAAAGAGAGACAAAGAGCCGCCCATGTCACAAAAAAGATACGATACGATGCCTGAAATGTTCAGAAAAGGAAGGATTAAAGAATGTGGAGTCAGAGATACTTCCAAAACCCAAGACTGCTTGCAGGGATTGGGTAGAGGTAGGATTTGCCAAACTTCCAGTGCAGAGGGATTGATATCTCGGAAACGACGGCAAACTTCAGCGGTCTCCGTCTCAGTTCAATGAATTCTCTCTCTCTATCTCTTTAGTTGTGTCAGATAGACAAGACGTCAAGATAGTCCCGATAGAATACTGCGGGCGGGGAAGGGGCCGAACAATCTTTGCTTTGCTTGGGAAGTTGGGTACGATTGCACTTCCTACCTTTTTGTCTTCGTGCAATGTACCTGAGATTTGCTGTTTCCACTTGCCTACGTGTCTCTATCCCAACACGTAGAAAACCGCACCTACTAGTAATCCTTGAGACCCCAAATATTTGGGGGTCTCAACAAATCGGACAAACTAAACAAACTCCAAAATTTTTAACTTTTACACCTACACACTTCACTTTTCATAAATCCCAATAAATCTCAATAAAATAAAATTCCCAAAATTGTGAGAATATTCCCCGGCAAACAGACATCCCCTCCAATATTATTATCTGCTCAGCCCATGACTGTATTTAAGCATACAATTTTAATTCTGTTATAATATCAGGGAATGATTTCAATTATTAAAAAGTTTCTGCTTATCTGCTTCCAGGGCCGCCGCCAGCTCTGATGGGAACAACTGACCTCCATTGATTAGACTAATCATATTAACGAAAATTCAAATTTTACCACATGCTGAAAACGGCTTCTTTGACTCACTGATACAAGTGCTGTAGAGTTCGTGCGTTTTTCATTGATAAAAGGGAGACTATGCAACGAGGGTTACTTAAAGATATATATATTTTTAGGAAAATATATTTTTTACCCACAAATTATTATAGATTTTATATTTTACACCTTAAATTATCAATTTCGATAACTTACATATTTTAACTACTAATTTTTGACACTTTGCACCATTTTATCAAATTTTCAGACTAAATGACGATAATGTTATTAACCTATTTTGAAGGTATTGTTGTTAATTCATTAATTTCTGAAGGGTATTATTGTCAAATGAAGGGTGCAAAGTGCTTAATATTAGTAGTTGGAGGGTGTAAAAAGTCAAAGTATGTAGTTTATGGTGCAAAGTGTCTAACATTGATAGTTTGAGGGTGCAATGTCTTAAAGATGTTAGTTTGTGGTGAAATGTGTCACTACTCTGGTAGTTTGTCGGTGAAAATTATATTTTTTCTATTTTTTTCTTAGGATGCAAACATTTTGGAGTGAATAATTTTTAGAGTAAAAGGATCGGTGAAAAATAAAAATAATTTATAGAAGTTAATAAAAAATAAAGAGAGTAGATTTGAATCTTATGTTTGGTAAATCCCAAGCAAGTGGGACGGCCCCAACCCCACTGGGTCAGGTTTAGTCTGAGTTTAATCCCAGATTAGTTTTGTTTTGAACATGGGATCACTCTCAGGCGCATACCAGCTGGGCTAACCGGAGGGCCAATTCTCAGAATCTTTGGGGGAGCGAAGAATATAAATTTTTGTGGACGAGGATCGACTCCAATTCAAGGCAAAGCTTGGATCAGAGGATTTGGGGTGTCCCCCTCGAATACACATGCACGTGAAGTGATTTAATTCAAATCCACCCTCCAAAGGCAGGATCAACATCTTCTCAGCATTCCAGTAAATAAATTTGAACCCAAACATGAAGAAATAATAAAGAATTATAGAGAGAATGTATGATGAGAGGGTTTGATAGTTCAAGTTTCAATAATGCTAAGATCAGAACAGGACCAAGACAATATTGAAAAAGTAGTAACAAAAACAAATGATTGTGATGCAAGTGCAATCCACAGTTGAGGAAGGGCCAAAATGGTTCATCGAGTTATGGGAATCAAAGTAGAAGTTAAGAACAGCTTGAACCCTTGCAAGACAAAAAACTAGATTAGCTGGTTTACAATTTACTTTAACTCTTAGAAGAGAAACAAAGATCAAAACTAGATAATGTGCTTACAATTACTTGTAATCAATGCCACTATGGAAAGCCACTCAAATAACAGTTGAGTATATAAACCTCGAAGCAGTGACATCCCCAGTCTCTTTTCCCTTCCATGTCTGCAAAGGACACGTAAACCTCAAGCTGCTGTGAATTATTTCGTTTCAGAATTAAAGCTCAAGCATTTCAGAGTTACTATATGCTTCTAACATCGGCAGGCAAGAAAGTATAACCATTGGAAGAACTCATAGGGTTGCTTCTGTCAACACCAATTTGCCCCCAGGAGATGCATTCAAAAATGTTCATGTTTTCCTTCTTTTGTGAAAAACAGGGTCTATACAGATACCCAACGCCAAAACCATCAACTTCAGCATGTGATTCCTCCAAATGGATCTTATGTAGAAGCCCGGGATTCACTTTACCTCTTGACACACTTCCATTACCTGCGTGCACCAAAAATGTCCACAGTCATCTTGCTTCAATAGACAAGCAGAATATAAACAAAACTACAGGGGAGCAAATGGATAACATGTTTCTCCCAAAGTCCCCAAATTTTCACCCTGCGAGCAAAATAACCTTGTCGCTTCGTTTTACCCGCACAGTATTGCTTCCGCTGCTTTGGGATTTCTTTAAGCACTTCTTCTACCATTTTCTCAATCTTCAGTGGATCTACCATCTATCACTAGATCATCATGATCGGAGAAATATCGCCTCAACAGGAAATCTGTTAATGAAACAACTTCCACTTTTAAGGATGTTACTTGTCTTGCCAAGCTAGGGCATTGATTAGAAAATAAATAATTCGGGCTTTTTCACTGCCATATGGTTACTCATATTTGATCACGATATGGGTATGAGCCAAGAGAAGCAGAATGGTTGCTCGAGCTCGGGCTAGTTCAACTTTCAAGTACCTAATCAGTTAATTGATAACTTCAGATTTTTTTCTTTTAGTTATTGTTCTCGATCCACTTCATTGAAGAGTAAAAGTGGGTTCTATTGATCTCTTGCTCACCATAGCCAGATCTTTGTTGGGAAAAGGAGGATCCTTGAGAGGTGAGAGTGAAAAACCAATCAAATAGGCATTCCCAAAAGAGTACATTCACAGAGTCGAGGACAGTGGCACATTTGGTTCCTGTTTTCTTGCAGAGCCTCCATGTATTCTGCAAATGAACAAAAATAACAAAACTCTTTTCAACGAAAATTCTGAATTCTAAACAAATCGGAAGGCAAAAATTAAGAAAATGGACCATTTGGACGTGATATCTATCCTGACGTCGAGGAACTTTCTTATCATCCCACCATTTGGAGATAGGAAATCTGTCTAGACCAACATTATGCATCCTTCACTACAGTTAGACCATACTGTGCCCAGGAACTTTGAAGACATTCCTCTCATTCATTAATTTTCTCAACCTCTCGGCATCTCCAAACATTCCAACACCTACAAAGATGTTAGACATTAGAACATAATCCCCTCCATATTCTCTTTCCATCTCCAATATCTTCCTGTTGACCCTCTCACCGATCTCAATGTTACCATGAAAGCTACAAGCACCCAAAAGTGTCCTCCAAATCACGACATTAAAAATCTCAGCAGGTATTTCCAATGCCATCTTCTCTGCTTCTTCTAGCCTCCCAGCCCTCCCTAACGTATCTATCAGACACCCATAGTGCTTGATATCTGGCACAATTTTAGACCCATTAAGCATCTTGTGGAAAAACTTTAGCCCCTCTTCAACCAGTCCTCCATGACTACAAGCATTTAAAACACTCAAGAAAGTCACTCGATTCGGCTCCATTCCACCTTCCTCCATCCTTTCAAAACTCTCCACAGCTTCTTTTCCCATACCATGCATTGCAAAACTAGAGATAATAGATGTCCAAGATACAATATTTTTCCTCTCCAGAGATATCTCCTCAAAGAATCTCGATGCACTCTCTATGCACCCACATTTTGCATACGAGTCTACAAGGGAATTTGTAATGCGTATGTCGGACGCATTAAATCCTCTTTTCTCTCCATACGCGTGAACTAATCGGCAGGTCTTAAGAGCCCCCAAACTTGAAATGGCAGGAAAAATGGCCAGAAGTGAAATTTCGCTAGGTTCTATATACTCATGAATAACCATTCTCCGAAACAAAGCCAAAGCTTCAAGGGGCTGATTCATGCGTGTGTAGCCATCGATGATAGCAGTCCAGGACACAACATTTCGAGTTGGCATATGATCGAAGAGAGAGTGAGCAAGTTGAAGGTGCCCCCATTTCGCCAAACCCGTGATCATGACATTCCAGGTGACGCTGTTCCTCTCGGGCATTTCGTTGAACACATGCATGGCTTCAACCAAAGACCCACAAACTGCATACACATAAACTAAAGCGGTTTGCACGTAAACGTGGGATTGAAAACCAACTTTGATTACGGAAGCATGGAGCTGAAGCACTGAGAGTGTGGAGCGTAAGTTAGCACAGGTGTAGAAAAGGAAAGTGTAAGTGAAGCTGTCATAGGAGAGATCATTGAGGTGCTTGTATAGCACGAGAGCTTCTAGAGGGAATTGATTGAGGGAATAGCAGCGGAGCAAGGTGTTAACAAGGCGAAGGACAGAGGACCCAGACAGGGGGTTGTGTAGCAAACCAGAAGTGATAAGGTGAGAGTGGACTTGCTGGGCGACTCGACGGCTTGGATATTTGCGCAACAGAGGGACCAATTGCGCAAGTTGATGTCCTTGGTAGTGTTGTCGTGTGGTAGATTGGAGATGGGTAGTATAGTAGAAGGAATAGGAGCAAGAGGACAGCTCTTTGGTTACCAAGTAAACAAGTGGAACTCTTCTCAATCTCAGCATATTGCTTTCGTTTATGACAAAATGTTATAGCCTACTATTTCCTGTCATTCCCATTACGAGAGAGGGGACAGTAATATGCTCTGAGACTGGAAAGAAAAAAAGGGTCAGTGTCATTCTTTGATGTAATGAAGCTCTTCCAGTTTTCCACCGCAGAGATCTGCTTTCTTTCGCTGCTTCGTTGTTGACAGGAGATCAAATATACTCTTTTTTCTAAAGCAAGTTCTTTGGAGGTTAGCTATTCACCGTGGGAACGCAGTCAGAGACCGTTTAAGGAACAAGAGAAACAAATATAACATGAGAAAACTAACGGATTTGTAATGAAGCATACGCGCGGTCGGAAGAAACGGCGGCGCTAGGCGAAGAGAGAATGGGCAAGCGGGGAGGGAGCTGATCAAACCAACAGGAGTGAAGAACATAAGAACAAATTGTCTTGAGAATATGGACAGTGTCCTCAACTGAACCCCTTAACCCGCTAGTATGTTGTGGTGTGAGAATCTGCTCTTCAATAATTCAATTGTCCTGAACCGGTGCTCCAAGGATAGCTGCCTATAAACTGCTAATCCCCACTTAATACTCCATTAGGCATTATGCTTTATGTCTGTCCTCCTCAACCTAGCATAATGCCTGTCCTCCTTAGGCTTTCTAAGAGAGCGTTCTAAAGTTACCAACATATCAATAAATTTCAACGATGGAATTTTCATCAAGCTTAGTTCTTGACCTCGCGGCTCGCAGGTCCACTGCAGAGCACTTTAAAATTTGCGGGGAATATTTAACCGATTCACTAAATCGTTATGCTCTTGAGTTTGCGAATTCGCCACCGTTTGATGTTGCAACTTGATAGAAGTGAAAGTCGCACACGACCCAAGAAGTTCACCTGGCTTTCATACGCTCACAAAGCATGCGAGTAGTAAAATGAGCATACTTTGTTGGAAATTTTCTTTCTTTAACTTATCAAATGCTGTAGTAATAGTTAATGAGGTACAGAAGGCCAAGCTTATAAATGACACTGTCCTACATCAATGAGCATCTGGAAGGGGAGCCAAAACTTATGCCAATGTGATATCTAAATACCCTCTGAATTAAAATGTCAGAAAGGTACTCAGAAGGGCAGAAATAAGCTACTTTCTAATGCTTCATAATTAAATTTGTAGCTACGAGTCTGTTGCTTCATGACTAAGCGGAAGAAAAATGAACCTTAAAAAACTCAGGTATTTGTTTGCAAGCATGTCACCATGTCGGCTTTTGCTTCATGCATCGCACAGCCAGGAAGTCAATGCTGCACAGAGAAGACCTTCCCTGCAGGCATCATTCTATCCGCATACCACTTGGAGAAGCCATTCTCCAGGGCATCCCTCATCCATGGATGCCGACAACTATCCACTGCCTCTGGTATGGTCAACCAAGTTCTCTTTCGGGTGCTCATCTCTGGCCACGAGTTAAGCTCCTCCTTGACTAGCAAAGCGAACATTGCAGCTTTACATAGACCTTCTGGGCTGAACTCGTCTTGATGGGTTTTACTCTTAAACTTATAATCCCCCAGGAAATCCTAAAACACCCAAGCAGCAATAATCAAAGCTGTAACTTGCTTTTGTCAGTCCATAAGAGAAAACATAAGCAGCTGGAAAAATTTAGCCAAACCTCAGAGTCTCAGGACTAGAGAAAACATGAAAGACAGAAAAGGATATCAAAAAAGGGGCCACAAGCATAGACTATAAAAATAAACATACACAAAATATCCCCATTGATAAAGCTTTGACATATATCCTAAACTGTCCCAAATTTTTACAGCCAAATCTCATATATGCTAACTGAACCAGAAAGACTAGCCTGACCTCAGCCACCAGATTCGTTGCAACCCATGTACTTACACTCAAGTGAATCAACTTCTTTTCCGAACCTCTTGAATGTGGAAGAAAATAACCAGATGGAAAGATATTGCCCAAGATATACATGAGTAACTGCAGAATTACAAAAGACTAATCGTAGCAAAGCATTACCCAAAAATTTCTACAGGTAAAATTGCCACCAGCCATGCTCATAGTCATCCTCTCCAGCTCCAAGGCATCAGATGTTCCAGTCCAACTAAATATGTCTCACATAGCTTCTCCAGTAACATATCAGTAGGAAAGGTATTGACTTTCCAGTGGCATTAAAGAGGTGAAAGTACAGGAATGACTTGTTCATTTAAAAAATATACCCCAAAATAATGAAGTTTAGAGCGACACGTTAATGCAACATACCTCATCCTCTCATTTTTTTTATTTCATTTCCTCCCACTTTTGGGAGGGAAACGATTGGTAGGCATGATGAGAGACATCACGACCTTTTTATCCTTCCCTTTCCCTCACTGCCTCTTGTTCATTTCTTTGAGACATCACAACCAAAAGAAGTCTAAATATTCTCAAGTGAAAAATCTCTTCACCTTAGTTCTAAACTTTACCCATTCAGATGTTGTTTACCTTCCCACAGAACTATGAAGAAATATACGCAACAGTGCACGATTACATTCGTAGAGGCACATCCATGTTTTGCAGAATCTAGGGTGCCAAAAATTTTATTCTGAAACAAAACACTAAAGAAATAAAAATAAAAATTGCAACAGCAACAGCAACCAGAAAAAAAAAATCCGTACTGAAATTTATGTATCACATAGCAACTTTCGCAATTAACAAGGCCCAGATATACAACGTAAAAAAACAGAAAAATAAGGCATCAGTTGACCCCTAGGAAATCATAGCAACTTCAAGACCTCGAAAAGATCAAGAGATGGGTAACATGAACCGTGTGGGTTTGTAACTATGGCATACATGTTTAATGAAAGAGAAAAGGCGATCACACACAGTTTATGAAGAAAATTTCACCATTAGTTCTCCTCGAACTCCGGCTTCTTCAATAGCTTCCCTTACTGCAGCCTCCTGGACAGTTTCATCATTCTCCCAGCCTCCCTATATGAACATAAGAACAACCCAAGAGAGAAATTGTGACTGATTATGACCTTCCTACCATGTAAATGCTGGTTGAAAACACACATTATAGTTTATGTAAACCACACCAAGGAGCAATTCCCAAGTGAGAACAAATTGGCTGATTTTGAAATCAATTAAAACTTAAATTAAAATTCTAAATAGTGAGAGTTGTTAAATTCACACCCGCTTCTTTCGAACAAAACCTTCCAGCATAATATTTTCCTAATTTAGTTTTACAGCAAGTATATGGTTATATTTGAACCAAGCCGAGCTGAGTAGTCGAAGTTCAGTATTGGCTTTGTTTACTTTTTTTAGAGTAGAAGTAGTGTCCCATCCAGTTAGGTTACATGTTCAAGCTACCCCCAAGGGTTTGGTGTGGTGGTAAGGCTTCGGCTTGGGTTCTAACATGTCCCAAGTTCGAGCCCCAACATCCCCATTATCGCCCTTGACTTATCTGCTCCCTGGGTTGTGGGGTCGGTCCAGTGGGCCGGGGTTTGTACTTCAGGGTTGGGCCAAAAGGGTCCGGCTTTGGGGAATTTCCTCGTCATCAAAAAAAAAAAAAAAAAGGTTACATGTTCAAGCTCATTTTATTTACTCTATGAACAGTCGCATCTGTTCATAAGCTACTTGGTCAAGTTAGTTAATTTTCAGTGAGAGTTATTTTGCTCGAGTTACTTGGGTATATGAATCTCTCTTGACGTATCCAAATATGGCTATTAAATTATAATATAAATGAAGTGTTATTCAAGTGCTTACTGGCTTATTTGACACAAACTGCTGAAGTACAGTTCAGTTCGTCTACAATCGCAAGCACATTATAGCATATAAGTTAAGTAGAAGATGCTATAGTATGGACTAATCAACTTGCCAAAGGCCTCCCTAGATTTCTCCAACAGCTAAGTTGGCATGTCAACCACAAATCATCTACATAAGTCCAATGATCTCCATTTCCTTTCTGTATACTACTCGTGCATTTGGCCAAGTACAGAATTGGCTGCATTTTCCAATACTAAATATGTCAGGTTGTTGGCAAGTTTGATTCATACTCCTTGAAGCTTCAAACTTATCTTCGTAACCTGTTACCCACTAAATAGCAGAGATGAACTTGACACATGATTTTTTGAGCCGATCAAGCCCCTTCCTTTTATTACTTCAAAAGGATCAAGTGGTTTCGATCACGAAAGAGCAACCTGCCTCTCCCCATATATTAGACAAAAAACATAGCCAAGCTAACAAATGCTAAACAACCCTCAAGTTGATATGCCTCCTGCTAAACAATATCAATCTCATGAAGCTTCATCTTAGAAAGCATACAAGCTAAAAAGGCGAGAAAAATGACCATACAAGGAATACTCTCAGACTCCCTCAGAAAAACATAGTATTATCCATCTAATTCACAAGAAAATAGAATTACAAGCTGTACAGAATAAGATCTTGATAACATTAAAGCAAGAGCTGGACTACCCAAACAGCCAAAGAGACAATTTAAGGATAATAGGAAGCAGAAAGTTGGCACAAACTTCCTACAAGAAGTGAAACACTCAAAATTGGTCTCAGATGATACTTTGTTTCACCCATCTGAAGAACAGCTTCAAGAAGTATGAAATCAAACTTGCCAACAACTTAATAAATGAAATATTGAGGTGCTCCACCTGACCAATACTCACACACACGTGTGTTGGGGGGGGGATGAGAGAGAGAGAGAGAGAGAGAGAGAGAGAGAGTAGGATACCTTGATAAGCAAAGTAAAATTCTCTTCGAAGTGAACCAAAAACATCTAAAGAATCTCTTCAAAGTAAAATTTCAGTAAGAGACTTTCACAACTTACTACCTTTGGAAACAAAAGACCTGGTCCACTAGTTGAGTTAATCATAAGAACCTCCACAATCTCCCGCGCATTGGCATCTTCATTCTCGTCCGGATCTCTATGCCTGAACGGAATACACCTATAGAAAATCAATTGAGTTAGCTAGTGCACAACAACTACAACAGATATCTTTACCAATATTGGTAAAGAGGAACCCAATAAGGAAAAATTGATAAAACAAAGCTACCTGGACAAAGAGGAATCCCATTAGTCCATTAATTAAAATAAACACAATAAGCTCAAGAAAGGACAGACACTCCAATCTATCAGAACCATCATATTTATTCGGTCAATTCCATAATCCATTAAGCATCTCAGCCAAACAATGATCCACAAAGTTGTTCAACAGGTTACCAACCGTGAAACTCGCGAGCCTCCCACCCTAGCTAGATGTTCCTTGTTAATAAATAGAACCACCATTGGAGTAGCTTACTTCATCCGAATGCAAATGGCTTACTACAGAACGTCCTACAAAGTGACTCCCCACAAATTCTTTCAGTGCCAAAGATTCCAGTAACATAGACATGAAAGGATCAATGAAACAATGTGTGGCTAAATGATTGCCTAAATATGTTGTTAGGGCATTGGGATGTTTAAACGGTCTATTTGAGCACAACACAACACAAACCAATACCGTGACGAGCAATACAACACCAATAGGACATTATTTGAGCACATCACCTAGAGTTTGACCACTCTAGTGTATCACCTACCATGTGCTACAGAATCTCCCCTAAAACACCTGGACACAAATATTGAAATATTACACACAAAAAGCATGCTTTCAATTTCAAAGATTCCATCAACACTATGCAATGGGGCTCAAAAGTAATATGCCCCCGATACAGCTCTTCAATGGCCTTCCGAAATTTTATTGAGAAACCTGTCCTATCATAGCATGACCTTCATGAGGCTATCCTCACAGTTCCATGTTCCTTCTTGACTAAAATCAGTCTTTACAAATACTCCCCATGGCATCA
Source organism: Myrica gale (assembly GCA_963930655.1). Lineage (NCBI taxonomy): Eukaryota > Viridiplantae > Streptophyta > Magnoliopsida > Fagales > Myricaceae > Myrica > Myrica gale. The sequence goes on from OZ005618.1 coordinate 1,319,276, forward strand.
GACTTGTAACTTTTTTTGTTGCACCACAAGTGGATAAATTCCTTAGAGCACATCTCTCGCCTTCTTCTCTTGGTGAATTAAATAAAAGTGCGTCCTCTATTACATCTACATCTCCTCATCCAGCTTATTCGAGTACCACCCTGTACGGTACACTATTCAAAATTACAACCAATAAAAGATTGTCAGAATTACCATGGCGAGCAACCCCTAAGCTAACTATAACGAGCGTATAGGTATCTCCCCATTTCTTTCCCCGTGAAATGGCAACGATTTATATCCAAATAACTTATGCTTACAAAACCCCACTAATCGGGTCAAAAGAGACCCTTTTCATACTTTCAATTAAACAATCCTGCCCCCCATCCTTTTCCCACCATATCTCCCTACCAACCCCACTATTAAAAACCATATATCAACTAGAGGCCATCCGTAGCCATCGTGCAAAAAACAAAAAGAATACAATAATTCATAAGAAACCCACTACAATCAATTAGTGAAAAACTAAATTACCAGAAACCATTTAATCAGACCCAACTTTCAACACAATGCCCCATATGAAAATGACTTCACATAGGCACGAAAAAAGAATCTCAATAGCCATTCCATTCCATCACATCAATCAAAATCATGGCATTGAAAATATACCTACAGAAATGAGAAAGAGGTAAACGTAGATTTGTTTCTGTAGCACTGAATTCTGGGACAGAGATAAACGGTGAGAGAGAGAGAGAGAAAAAGGGGAACGCACCCGGCAACTAGGCGACAACCGCCCTCGTACCGCTGCTGATGACGACCCGTGCGGGCCACCAAATCACACATACTACGCCAAAAGATACCTTTTTTTTCTTTTGCTTAAGTTTTTTTTTTACCTTTTATTTTCTTTCTCAATGATAACCCTCCCTATACGTCCCTCTATCAAACAAACTAATCATCGCCCGCGATAGTCACCGGATAACAATTCCACTATTGCAATTTCTGGTTTCGCCGGCATTGATCAATGCGGCGTCGCATGACACGGTAGCCGTACACCGGTCGCTAGGGTTCGTGATTAGTTGCAGAGAAATGCTGAGAGAGAGAGGAGTGGTGAAGCGCTCGGTGCGGATGGGACGGTGGGGTGGTCAAAATCACGAGGGAGATTACATGCATCAAATAGTGGGACCCACTTCCGTAGTTGGGCTATATATAATCTGGTGGTTGAAGAGATTGCAAGCATTCGGCGGAACCCTCTAATTATTAATGCGAATGTTAATGTTCTTTAACATTCACATTTTACTTTTGGAATCGGAATTAAAAATTATATAATATCACGACTATCTTACTTTTGGAATCGGAATTAAAAATTATATAATATCACGACTATCGTCCACGACTACTATCAAGGGGTGTTCGGTTGGTTTGTATTCTCAGTATTTTTTGAATACTGAGAATACACAAACCGAACATGTTTTTTAACATCACCTAAAAACAACTACAGCATGTATACCAATAAAGTTAACATCACCTAACAATTCTCAAAACACAATTTTTTTTTCAAAAAACTACCAAACCGAACCGAACCGAATAGCTCCCAAGTGTCATGCATTCCTGCAAGTGGTGATTCAGTCACGTGTTTTCCAAGTAGAAAATGAAATAAATATCAATTTCGTATACGTGGGTTAATGAAATAAATATCAATTTCGTCATGTATGTATGTTAAAGAAATAAATATACGAAATATATGTAGATTTATAAATAAATATCAATATCTTAAGTTAAAGAAATAAATATACAAAATACATGAATTAATAAAATAAATATCAATTTCACTACCATAGTTACATAAATAAGTATTTATTCAAAGTGTTCGATACTTTGAATTACAATCTATTACTTTTATCACATTACACCTACTAACTATTTATTTTAGACACTTTTAAAAAATTTATTTTTAACCTTAAAATTATAATTTTACCATCATAAAATAATCACTACACAAGAAAATCAAACAAAAATAATAAATAATAAATTAAAATACAAAGTATAGAGACTTCCACAATTAAAAAGTACAGTCTATTTATCCTTCGCAATATTTTAAGTTCAATAGTGCTTGATATGCATAGTAAATATGGCTCCTCAATTTTGCTCAAGGTCGATTGGTGAAAGACAAAAAAAAAAAAACACAAGTGACAAGGCCAATGGGTTCGATTTGTACAAGCACAGAAATAAATAATATATACCTCAAAAGCTTGTCACAAACATCCTCAATAAAATACAAAGGGCCTAGTGAACCTCTTTGGCCGACTCTGGATCACCTTGCATCTCCTATAATGAACGGAAAGGCAATCCAAATTTCTCCCTCTCACTGTCTGCCCATCCCTTGCTTTCTCCTGCTTATTAACAGTATGCAAATCCTGCTCTCGCAGGGCCCTTTGCAACCAAGCTAAGGATTCAAAATACGCCGCGTAGCATGGTATGCACAGCAATGGCTTCCGCTTAGGTGAGAGGCCAAAAACCCACCTGGGTGAGGAGGAAACTGGAAGGTGCGAATATCAGAAGGGCGTTATGAAGTGCCCGTTGTGCCGGATGAGCTCTCGTCGAGAGAAATATCAGCCGGATCTCCAATCCATGGCCTCCCTTCTCTCCATCGGAACTTAATCCGTAACTTCCCATTTGCGTCTACACCCATCACTTGTCCCTTGCTCGCATGTGTCTCCATTCCCCAACCCCAGCGTGGGGTTACCAGCCCTTCTCTAATCCTCACCTTGTCCCCCACTTTGAATGGCCTAATCCGCTCCATCTCCCCAGCTTTGCAAAGCCACAGCCTATCCATGAAGCAAAATGCCACTGATAGCTCCCCGTCTTCCATCCGGTGCACCACACCCATGCTTGAATGGCTCACCTCTCCCCATTGGTAGGTCGGGGTCGTAACTGATGGCCTCACCCTAACCCAGTCTCCAATGCAAAGCTCCTCCTCTTCTATCACCTCCACCTCCGATGGATCCAGCATCCAAGCTTTTGAGCCAGCTGGAGTAAATATTCTCAACTTTCCATCAGCATCAATTGCACATATGGTCCCGACACTTCCATGGCTGTGGCCTGACCATCCAAATCTGGGCTGCTTCACGGATAGTTTAACCCTGACCTTCTGGCCAACCATTAACCTGATCACTCTTTCAAGATGGGAAGTAGGCCCCACCCACCTTTCCTGCTCCCCACAAAACCCAACATAAGTGGTTCCATCCCATTCATCTCCTTCAAATCCGAGCCCTTGCACTACACCAACACTACCTGGCCCAATAGATTTCCAATTACTGACTTTATCACTCAATCTCACCCACTCCCCCACTTCAAACATTTGCTCTACCTCTAGATCTGCCGGATCTCCTCTCCACAACCCGGATAAACCAGAGAAAGCAACTCTCACTTCCCCATCAGCATGAACACTAGTTATAATGCCTCGTGAAGCAGGCTGAGCTCCTCTCCAGCCCCACCGTGGCTCAACTACTCCAGACCGGAATTGGACGTACTGCCCAACTTTAAAGCAGGGGACCTTTTCAACATCAGTGTAATGAGTAATCCACCTCCCTTTACGGAAACAGCAAGCCAGCTCTAGATAACCAGTCTCTTGTACACTATGCACAACAGCTAAACTTTCTTTTCCAATAGTATTCCAGTCGTAACTTGGTCTAGTTCCCAGAATTGGTTTTGAACGCACCCAATCACCAACTTCAAAACCAGAAAGTCGTTCTGCATCTCCAGGAGAAACTTTCCACAGGCACCTTCTGCCAGCCACTCTCACCTACACAAGGATAACCAAAACTACTTATGAGGTACAGCAATTAAAAACAATCCTAGGTAACATCATTATTGCATGCATACCAACAAGGTTGTATTTCTATCACTGCAGAAGTCGTGAATCACAGTGCATTAGCTAAATGCAACAAATGGTTCCACCATCAGTTTATCTTCAATGTGTAAATCATGGAAAAATAAATTATTGCCATTGCTTATTTTGTCAGTATGTTGCCAGCATCCTGAAATTGCTTAGCAAGTATGATCAGCAAGGAGTTGGACAACATTAAGAACAGAGACAGGAATTTGACATGAATAACTCAAACAAGCACAAGTGCAGAACTAAAAGATAAGCATGCATGCTTACATTCAAAGCACCATCCATGTCGATTCTCACGACTTTTCCAACAGTAGCGGGAGTTTCATTTGACCATCCAAGTCGTGGCTGACTTACAGAGGACATCATGTGAATCTCTTGTCCTACTTCAAAAGGAGGCACTTTCTCCACATCTGTCACCGAGCAACAAAAAGGCTTGCTCCTGAAGCAGAAGGCAACACCCATGTCACCATCTTCCTCCAAACTATGGATTATCCCTATGCTGTTCCTTGTGATGTCCTCCCACCCATACTTTGGAGACGACACTGAAGCTTTCACTCTAACCCAATCCCCCACCTGTTCATGGCAGAAATAACGAGAGTAATGTAATGGGGAAAAAAACTAACATCTACCAAGTATACTTTAAGTCATACAAATCACAAATCTTGAGAAGTGAGATACTACCTTAAAGTCTTCCACCTTTTCCATATCAGCAGGATCAGCCTGCCATGGTATTGGTCGATTTGGTATTTCTATTATCAAGAGACCATCGTTCTCTATCTCACTTACTCTTCCCACACTATGATGTGTCTCACCACCCCAAGCATATCTAGGTTCTGCAACAGATCTCTTGACACACACCCGGTCACCAATCTGTGAATCATAAACTTATCAGGAGTTGGAAATATCAACAAACAAAAAAAGGGGGGGGAGGGGAAAGAAGCATAAATTATATCTTTTTTTTTTTGATGACGAGGAAATTCCCCAAAGCTGGACCCTTTTGGCCCAACCCTGAAGTACAAACCCCGGCCCACTGAACCGACCCCACAACCCAGGGAGCAGATAAGTCAAGGGCGATAATTGGGATGTTGGGGCTCGAACTTGGGACATGTTAGAACCCAAGCCGAAGCCTTACCACCACACCAAACCCTTGGGGGTGAAGCATAAATTATATCTAAAGGAGGAAAGCCCAACATTTCTCCCTTACCCTGAAAGGGGCAACAGGCTCAACCTCCTCTGGTTCACAATGCCAAGGATTTGGAAGGTAGCTCAATTCCAGCAACAAACTACTATCTGGTCTGATACAATACACTATGCCAATGCTGCCTGGTGTTACAGATCCTAAACCATGCTTTGCCGTTGTAAGAGTAGGGCGGATACGCACCCAGTGCCCAACCTTAAATTCTTCAACCCTTTCCATTTCTGCAGGATCAGCCTTCCATCCTCTGGATGCTCCAGGAAACCCAACACGCAAGATCCCATCGTCATCAACACATAGTACAGTACCAATACTGTCACGTGACTGCCCACGCCAACCAAACCTAATAATCACAACAGCAGCCATCGAGTTCTGATAAGAGAATGAATCATCAATCCAATAACACGACTTCAAATACGCATAATCTGCACTACAAAGAGAACAACGACATGCCTAAATCGTGATTTGAGTGATGAGGCAAAACCATAAAATAAATCTTTACGATTTACATCCTTGAATTTTATTATTCCTGTGCTGGAAATTCAGTGATGATGCTTCCAAACAAGAACAAAAGGTGTAGATCAGACATGTGTATCTCAAATTGTAGAAGCAAGATCCAAAATTTTAAGACAAACTGAATTAAGGAGCACAAATCGATTCTTGTATATGCATCCACACATGCACTCCATAAGAAGACAGTGATGCACAATTCAGATTGTGTGCATGACAGAGACTAATTATTCTCAAATTTCCTTGTTTGGATGGGCAAAAAAACATTTGTTGAAATTTTTTTTATGGGAGGTAGTGTAGATTCTATTAGGATTTGTGAAAAAGTTATTGGAGTTTGTAAAAATGTGTTAAAAGAGTTTGTAAAAAAGGTATTGGAGTTTGTGGAAAATTGTTGGAATTTGTGAAGAAGTGGTGGTAAAAATATTTTCAATTTTTTTTTGTCCATCCAAACATGGGCGAAAAAAATTCTCTAGGGTTAAAGGATAAATGCAATTTCCAACCCAAAACTATGAGGTCAGCAGGGGTGGAAGGGAAAGGCCTTGCTTGGCCTGAAACTTTCTTTTATGAAAATGTTGGCAGATCAAGTAAAGACCTTGGTATTCCAGAAAGACACTGCTACATCCACTAGTTAATTTCTGTTCCTGAAGTTTCTTCACCTTTTTAGTTGCTCTCAATCCAAAAAATTGAAAATGGTACACTTGATTAACCCCTCCGCTAATTTCCATCGTTGACAACAGGGTAAATGATACATGTTATGCATGCAAAAATTAAGGGTAAATGGAGAACCAATTAGGAATCTTAAGAGTGAGTGACAAATCAACTCAACTCAAAGTTTAGATGGTTCAATTGTGTTTATTCGCAGGCCTTTTTGTATGATCACTTGTGCTTTAAGGGGTAAAAGTAAGTTGAGCTGAGTCATATAAATTACTGCCCCAGCTACATGTAAGGCTAAAAATTATGGTTCTTTAAAAACACTACAAAATGGCATTCACATATTAACATTTGAGGTATTCCAAATCACCCACAACTAAATGATAAACCAATGCCAGAATTAGAAATATTTTTGACTTTGGAGCCTCCACACGGAGAGAACAAAATGCTTTCAGCAAAATTATAGTTGAAATTTTTTGAGAAGTGAAACCTTATGTAAAAAAGAAAAAGCACATTTGTTTTCCTACGACTGCAAGAAGTTATTTCAGATTTGTTAAAACCAATAAATAGCAACTTCAACGAGAAAACGCATAATTTTGCAGCAAATTGTGAACTAGACTAAAACGAAAACTATAAATGTGGGTCCGCGAGTTAATATCATCTGATGATAAGCTCTTGAATTTTCAACCAAACCATCATTCTTCCTTTTCGAATAGACTTTTTTTCTTATTACTAAACAATTACTTATTTTCTTAGAAGAGGAAAATGCTCTACAAGACAGGAACTAGAGTAGATACCTCATTTCTTAATACATGTTGCACACTCAACGGAATTGGAACTGTTTTGGATGGCAGCAAAAGGACTAGTAATCTCACAATAGAATCTTAAATCTGACACTAGTACTTAACAAACAATTCCAACCAAAATATGGGGCCCAACTATCAACATAACTCATAAACTCATATACCCCAAAAACAACTTAGCAACTGTGCAGGATCAAACCTGGGCTCTTTAACATCAGGTTTGAGCTGGACGTGCTGTCCCCTATCCAATGGGATGACTTTAATAACTTCACTGGCCAAAACATGAGCCTCTCCAGAACAAAAGGACACAATAAGATTGTCCTTATCTGGGACACTCTGCACAAAGCCCACACTTCTGTATTTTGCAGCTTGCCACCCATATGTAGGAGTTGTGATACTTCTTTTAAATTTAACCCAGTCTCCTACTTCATATCTGAAAAAAAAACATATGAGAAATGAGTTTGGTTTAGAGACAATGCAAACAACTTGGAAACAGAAGTACAAAAAATATCTTCTCCTCACATTGTCGGGGACAAATGAACTCCCCTATTCAAGAGTGCCTCCATCAGATCTTCAGAAATCCATTCCCGGGGAAGGGCCTCCAAAAAATCCCGTAATGTCTTGCCACTGTCACCAAACATTAGTACATCAATTCCTTTCATTTTTTATTTGTCTATTACAGTAAAGTAGTAGAGCTTAATTCTGCATCCCATCACATAATTGGAACTCCCAATCAGCGAAAAGTAATTAAACCTCAATTTTTAATACTCTAGATGAACATTTAGTTGAACAAGTCAGTCTCGAGAATGAAGGTGAAGGCATATAAAGAAGCAACTTCTCCAACAGCTACTTGCCTGTGGTTTCTGACTTCAACAGCAGCATCAGGATTTCTGAGCATCACAATGAGCCAATCTAGATTTTCACGTATCATTTTAGCTGCATCTGCTGCTATATGAAAAGCATTGTCACCTTCATCGTCCTGACAATGAGACCAAAGGCATTGGACATAAGTTGATTGCAACAAACAAAAAATAAAATTGTGCTTCCAAACACACAAAAAAGAAGGGTAATCGAAATGGTCATGCATTTAGTAGATTATAGAGAGAGTAGGCTAAAATTTGACACCAACACAAAATAAATCTCCAAGCTGAGCACAAGAAGATTTTTTTTTTTGATAAGGAGCACAAGAAGATTAATTCTGAAGCTTTATAAAACTAATAACAATAGTAACAGTAGTTATCAAGAGTAAGGATGAGGAAACAGAAGGAATCAAAGGGTATGGGCAATTGTTTCCCAATTCCCCTTAATTCAGGGAGAAAGTTGCCTAGGTTATATTGTTTTTATTTTCTTTCAAGTGATATCACAGCTCATATTGAACAATCTCATACAAAGTGCATAACAGTATGACTATGCCCTGGGATATATTGTCAGCGTAATTTTTGCACCTCAAGATTATCTCAGATTTCTTTCTCTCAACCCCATATACTCTCAAGTCTTCAAGAAAGTTCCCTTCTACAAAAAGATAATAAATATGACTCTCATATTACTTACACAACTTCTTTCCCCTTGGGAGCCCTATAGTAAGATAACATCAAACTTCTGATTAGTCCTATGACAACAACCCAAAGAATCTTGATCTCATCCTCTAATATTCACCCCGCAAAGATCAAAGATAGAACTCACCAACTCCTATTCCAAGTCATCAATTGACTACCCAAAAAAAAACCCTCACCAACTCCTACTACTATGATTTCACCAACCTTCATGATATCTCAGACAGCGGTACCACCAGGTCAGGGTTCGGCACTTGGTGGAGAGAGAAGAATAGAGAAAACCAATACCAGTAAAATTTCAAAAGTATGAAGATAAACCTGCAAATTACAGTTTGCCCCAGAAGATAGAAGCAATCCAATGCATGAGTTTGCCCCTCTGGCCAACGCTACGTGAAGGGGAATTGTATTGTGCATATTCCGGATGTTCACATCAACTCCAGCACCAAGAATAATCTACCCAGCATTTGAAAAAATAAAATCCATATTAACAGAACATAGGAAAAAATAAAAAAATAAAAGAACGACCAAAGTCCATATGCAAAATGCACCCATGCCATAGGTAACCGACGACAAAGAAATGGTGAAGGTACCAGTATGAAGTCATAGGGAAGCTTCTTTACCTTGACCAACTCAACATCATTAGCCATTGCAGCTGTATGCAAAGCAGTCCGTCCATGTTGCGCATCCTGAGCAGTTGGATCTGCTCCTGCAGCGAGCAATATCTGCGCCAGCTCTCTCCCCTCTACAAGTAGCAACATAAGCAATTAGAAGAAATAAATGACCTCGGTTCAAGACTAATATGACTCAATTGGAAGTTGGTGATAAAGCAAGCAATTCCCAGGAAAAATACCCACTTAGACATGCAAACCATCTAAGATTATTTGACAAGGATATGATTGGATATGGAGGTCTTCAATGGTTTCTTCAAGGACAAAAAAAAGGAAGAACAAAAAAACAAGGAAACAAAGCACAATGAGGAACAAGTGGGGAAAAGGCGAAATTTTAGAAGTATAGCAGTAGCTCCATATTACAGAAAATTGGTGTATGTCATTACTCTCCTTTTTTCGTTAGGTTTTTCATTTAGAATTGAAATAGAAGAGCCACTACATATGAACAGCAACTTCTAAGCTTAATTACCAGTAATGAAATGAAGTTTCTGGTTTGCGTTGGTATACTTGCATAATCTGTTGAGCACCTCTTCTAATAAAGGAACTCTTTAAGCCCTAACATTTACTAGTAGAATTTTCTTTTCTTTTTTCATGTTTTTCGAGTGTCTTACCAGTGACGTACGACAAGCAAAAAAAAGCAATACCATCTAGAATCTACAAAATTTACGCAATCAGGAGAGAAATTCTATCTGCCATTTGTAGGAAACACATTTACTATATTTCTGAGTGCTATTCAACATCCAACAAATTGACAGCAAAGACTCTTCGCAAGGCAATTTGACAAGTTACAGGAGTTGCAGACAGCACAGACATAACGAACTTTCAGATAGTCAACTGCCATGAAATTGTGCACCAAATTATCCCTTGATTTGTATCCATTCTTATAGTAATTAAACTAAATTAATAATAGTATGACAAGCTATTACTGGTAATAGCACAAGTCCAAAAGTAATTTATTTCTACAGTAAAAAGTAACTCCTCTGAGCTAGAAGTAAAACATCGCTTATTGATTCCTAAACAAAGTTGTGGAGTTTTTGCTATTCTCATCTACATCATATAGACATTGTAGGATTCTAGCATTACCAATTTCATGATCTTTCTTTACTGCAGCTGCCATACAGAGCGCAGTGCCAATTAAATTAAACAAAAATTAATAATAGTAAGATAAGTTATTACTGGTAATAGCACCAATTTATTTCTACAGTAAAAAGTGACTCCTCTGAGCTAGAAGTAAAACATCGCTTATTGATTCCTAACCAAAGTTTGTGGAGCTTTTGCTAGACAACTACTTTCTTCATCTCCATCTAAAAGACATCGTAGGATTCTAGCATTACCAATTTCATGATCTTTCTTTACGGCAGCTGCCATACAGAGTGCAGTCCCAACTGGACTTGGCATATCAATCGCATCAGCAATCTCTTCCACAGTTGCAACTTCAACCCACCTTCTGACAACAGTCACATTCCATGTTGCCACACACAAATGCAATGGTCTGTGACATTCGTAGCATGTCAACATACAATAACAATACCGACATAAGAATACAATTAATATCACACAACTATCAAATCACATCAACATAAAAGCAATTAAGATAAAGACCATCCAAACATTGCAATGAATTTGAAAAACACCTCCATGAATTGCTGTTAGGAATTCTACACTGCAGATAAAAGCAAAAGTTTAGGCCTATGTCCATGCTACTAAGCATGTAATCTGCAACCAAGACCTCCAGAAATAACAGGCCTTGGTTTTACCCTTAAGAGGCACGCAGCTATATTAATCAGCCCCTTCATTGCCTAACCCATCATCATAGTCCCCAATCATAGGGCTTTCCATCAACTTCACAATAATTCTGTAAAGCTTCCACATAATTCACTTCAGATTGGATATCCACTGGCTTCCAATTTGCTCTCTTCAACAGAGCAAATAAAAAAATTAGATGGTACATAATATACGGTTGTGTGTGCATGTGCTTTATGTGTGTAGTTAATCATGTCTTTTGACTGTGCATCTAACATGATCATCCACTTGGAAGGAACCAGGAATCTTCCTGAGCAATTAGCAGGGGAAAGCAGCAGCAATAAGCCACTTGGCAATTACAACCCTCTAGAAGCGTATACGAAAGCCACGACAAACAATAATAAGTGTGCATTTGGTACAGATCATGGTGGGGTGGGGGCAGGGGCGCGGGTGGGGTCAAAAAGAGATTTTTTTACCTCCAAAAGGGGGTCAATGATTGTTTGCCATATAAGAAAAAGTCCACTTGAAAAATTCTGGACCAAAAAGCACATTTTGGGAAAAGCAGGGAGTAAACGCGTTTCTGAAATCCACTTTGTGGTCCACAATGTTCTGAAAATTGCTTTTTCAAACAGTTGTAATGAAAGGACCTTAAAGCATTCGTGAAAGATCATGAGAACTTGTACAAAATCATCAAACCCCTAAATAAGGTCACAGAACAGCAAAGTAGTAAACTTGACTTGCAAAAAAAGCTGGCAATGCACCAAAACTCAGACCTTTTCCATTTAACAGATGGAAAATAATAAATCAACAGAATAGACTCCCTGAAACCAGCTTCAAAGATGGGTTTTTGGCCAATCCGCTTCTCTACCATGATAATAAGCTGTCATAACGCTCTTTGATTGAGAAACTAATAGTGTGATGGATATGGATTTGTCCATAAATATATGAAAATAACTATTTTATTCTTTCCATTCAGCCATTCATTCAATGCGCTTCGCCAAACAAAATTCTGCGGCAGGAGGGAGCGAAAGGGAATTGTACTTACGTCAAATTTTTTGAATTCAAAACAGCCATTGATCTACTGCCTCCATTCTCCATTATGACCAAAGCACAGTCTGTATACTTCTTGGCAATAGCTCTGTGCAGTACAGATTCCCCTTCATCATCCACTGCATTAGGATCAGCTCCAGCCAATAGTAACTCCTGTTATTATTTGACAAACATACTAAATCATACAAGTTTGAAGATCAGGAACAAGTAACAAAAGAAGAATTATATTATGCATCCAATTAACTGAAAGCCTACTCGCATGCAGTCAGGTTGGCCATGGTAGGCACAAACATGAGCAACAGATGGACCGAAGCCTTCCTTCAACCTAGATCTCACATTGGCACCTCTTTTAATGAGAGCACAGACACACTCTGGCGATCCAGCTGCTAATGCAAAAACAAGTGGAGGATCCCCATCTTTATCCAGAACATCTACGTTTGCCTCTCTATACTTTAAAATAGCCTCAACAACATCTGCACTACCACGTCTACAAGCCAAGTGTAGAGCAGTTTGGCCATCAGCATTTTGAGCATGTAAAAGTGAAGATATTGAGCTGTTTATGTTTCCTGACATAGCCTTTCCAAGCAACTCTCTGCATAGTCAATGGGAAATGGCATAAAGAGAATAACATATTGAGGGCTAAGTTTATTAAAAATAGCTAAATCAGGAAGCAGACTAACCTAACGCCACTGACATCCCCTTCAGACACAAGACGATGCAAATGGCTGGAGTGACCTTGAAAGCCCTCTGGAGCAGATACAAGAGATGGTTCCGTCAAATTCGGTGCAGAGTATTTCGGAAAGTCACTGTACCAAGTAGAAAATATAATAGTAAGGAAAAGACTTCGTAAACAATAAACTTCAGACTAATGATCTTGACGTCTGTCAGACACATGGCCACATGCACATGGCAGAAAACAACATCTAAGCACTAGCTGCTAGCTTGGTTCCTATCCTAAAGCCCACACCGGTGCTAGATTGCTAACTGAAAAAACAAGAACACTTTAGAGAAAACTAGTTCACAACTAAAATCTCAAAGTCCGTACTTATCGGGGCTTGCTGGAGGGCTGCGCGGTATCTCCTTCAAATGACGGAGGAAAGTTGCTAACATTGCATTAAAAGTCGGTCGTCTTGATGCCTTGAACTGCAGGCACTCACCAATCATTTTCCACAATTCTCCAGGTATACCAACGCCAACGACACTTGCATACTGTGGAGGCAGTTTCCGAGCCTTGACAACAGCTCGATAAATCTCCTCTGCACTTAAACCAGCCCAGCTGCACAAAGAACATTACACATATACTAAGCAATTAATCTGTATGCAGGAGAAGTAAATAGTTTCAACTAGAGAATTTGCTGCTTCACATACGGGATGGAACCAGTGCACATTTCCACCAACGTACAACCAAAACTCCATGCATCTGACTCTGCAGATATACCTATTGCATCATCCCAAAAAAGATTCAATGACTTCTTTACTGGCTCCCAGGCCTCTGGAGCAGCATAATGTGGGCTTAGCATTGTACACTCCATACAGGAATGATTTTTTGAGGAATCACACTCTGATAGTGCTTTCCGACAGGTAGGTTTCTTCAGAATTCCAGCAAGTCCATAGTCAGAAACCACTGCACGACCACTTGCGTCAAAAAGAAGATTAGACGGCTTTATATTCATACAAACAACACCTGCCGCATGGAGTTCAGCCACCCCTCTCGCAATGTCAGCCCCATATCTACAAGTGGCACAATTCACTATGTCACGACAAGAGCTATAGCCAATAATGATCACTGATCTTAGCTTATAAAAAAAGACTTGAAACCTGTTTTGGCAGACAGCCGGAACTCAAAGTCCTTAACCATATGATCAATGCATTTTAAATGGTAACCCCAATCAACATGCAGAAAAGGAAAGGATAAACGTATTTTTAACCATAGTCATTTCATATCTTAAAATATTCTGAAAATAAAATAGTAAAAAGAAGCCCAAACACCTCTAAACCTATCTTTGGCAGATACTGAAGAATACCTGGTGGATATCTTGCGCTTGTTAAGAAAAGCATATATTACAATCTTCTATCCCAGTAGTATAAATCTAAAATCAGTCATTGATGTCTGCAATAGGAAAATTAATCCCAAATTTTTTGATGCAATATTTCCTTCCAATATGAAATTAAAAAGCAAGCCACATCCCATATACAAACCAACCCAATTCTAATTGAAGCCGTTCTGCGAATATCTAAAGCAAAAGAACCCATTTTTACCAGAAGTTTTTCTGTTCATAACAGGATTTAGAAATCATTCCGGTTCCTGACATTTTTCTTCCTACCATAAGCATTAGATATTTGCATCCGCCATTAAATCAAATTTATCGAGTGGTAATTAGAAGCAAAGCCTACTAGACACCATGAAGTTGGTCTTATTTACCTGGATTGGGGAACTTTACATAGAAATAGAAAAGGGCATATAACATGTTCTATTGGCAGATTTGATTAAATTATGGTGTTTGTCTATTTACAACGAAGTTCGGTTTTATGATTGGATGCAATAAATAAGCTTTTGGCCAGCTTATGGCTACCAAAACACAGGAGGTCCCACAAACTTGAAGGTATGAGTACCAATTTTGCAAACCAAATGGAACTTGCCACTGTCTGTCACCACACCCTCCTCCACTTTAACTATCCTCTACAACATGATAACTTTCTGATAAATGTTGTAACTTTCTGATAAAACATCATCTTCTCTTCCTTCTCAAATATGTGGTCAAGTTAAGCGATACTCTACCCCAACCAAATGAATGAAAAGAAAAAAGTTCCTCTCTTCACTAGCAGCAATCCTATTAATTTCACAAAATTTAAGGAGTGTGGAATCCTACAAGTTTGCAATTTCAATTAGTTTACTTTTCAAGCTCAAAATGTTTGGTGGGAGTCACAGCTAGTGTCTAACCGGGTCACATAATTTGCATCAAACACCATACACCATACACTTTAGCTTACAATTCGAAGATGGCACATGGTGCATAGATCGCTTGACTATGTAACTTCACATTCTACCTCATTCATACCAAACTCCACCATAAAACCATAGAACTTACACTTTTCCACAGCACCTGATCACAGACTTGTAGTACATAATTTAAACAATCCATATAACGAAAGATGCTATCAACAAAGACATAAGTCACTTTCCTGTAATGACTGAAGTAGAAAAATTGTCACTCTTTTTTGTGTGTATATACTCATTTTTAGCATTAAACAGTCACAAGAAAAACAAAAAGAAACATACTAATTCTGGATATTAAATACTACCCTCTTAGCATCTAAATTGACTCTACAATAGAATACACGCGGAGTGCCCATGAATATATCCACCTTACATCTATTGAAAAAAGAGCTTTACCACCATACCATTTCCAATACAGGCAAAGGCAGATAAGTTTCCAATAAGCGATAAACTTTAAATTTGCTCCCTTTTCTCGACTACTGATCATGAAGTTTCCATTTAATTCATCTGGACCAAAGCAAGACTAATCAGATATCAAAACCCGGTCTCCAGTACCTAAGCCCAAACTGTTGACCACCCATTTTATACCAAGCCACAAGACTTGCTTTATCCACCAAGTAATGACTTTGAACGAAATTATACAGAATTATCACACAAACCAAATCAAATGGCCATCCTGCGCAAAGAAAATCATTGACAAGCTACTACAAAACCTCTTCTTATCAAATCAATATAAACTTAAAGAACACACAAAACCTTAGGATTTGCTCCAAAGTAAGCCTTCCTTCATTGCGCTGCATCTCGGACTGAACTGACCCACGACACTTGTCCATCACAAGACATAAGCTCCCGTCCTTCTTCATTGTACCATGAAACGTACACACATTTCGACACCACATCGAGGCGCGCCGCAAGTTGTCGAGCTGTCCCAGCACCCAATCCACATCAGTCTCTTCAGGCACCACCTCTTTCTTAACCGCCACTTGATGCCGGCACTGCCCAGCCCCACCACTGACCACTGCAGCCCACATTTCCACCCCGGCATGCCTACTTTCCCCTATCCGCCGCACCAATTTCAGGTCCTGGTGCGCCCCCACCTCAATCACTGGCCCACACCCGCTGGACGAGCTTGATGCAAGTGATCCACGGCAACACCGGCGGTCCTCGTCACCGTCCACATCGTCGTCGTCACCGCCACGGGCATCTTGCTCATCGTCCGTGTAATCACAATCGAAATTCGCCCCCGCCGATGGACTGATATCCGAGCTAAGGAGCGAGAGGACGGCGTAGTTTTTCCGAAGCGCCTGAACGGAGTTCCCCACAACAGACACGTGGCGACACCGCGGACACGGGAGCGTAGTGTCGGGAGACGCCGAGAACATCCGAGAGAGGCAGTCCTTGCAGAACCCGTGCCCGCATTGGAGCAGGAGCGGAACCCTCTCCTCCTCGTTGTACCGCGTCTGGCACACCGAGCAGCAGGGCACCTTCATTTCTCTCGCTTCCCTTTATTTTTCCCGGAAAATTTGGACCAATCAAAGGAAAACCCACAAGCCGCTTCCTATAAATTTGATCTCAGAAGAATGAAATTGAGTTTGAGAGCGACGTAAATGGTAGATCCATAAAATGAATTAATGGGAGAAATGAGACTGAATTGGATCACTTATTTATGCTGATAGAGAAAGAAATCTAGAGAGAGAGAGAGGGGAAAGGGTTTTAGACAGCAAAGGAAGAAAGTACGAGCAGCAGCTTGGGAGAGCAACTTCTGTTTGCTTCTGTCTTCTTCTTTTTTTTGTCTTCCGGCAAAAGATTTTTTTTTTTTTTTTGCTTTTGCAGTGTTCCCGAATCCGACGTAATTGTTTTGGAAGGGGTATAATGGTAAAACTGGGGGTAAGGTAGTGTGCATGAGCTAGATTTGGCAAAAAAGGAAGACAGCTTTCTTAATCCGAAGCGTCCATTTGGAGGTCATCCCCGAAAAGATTTTTCAAAAGGACAATTTTGGGTCCCCAGAACCTTATCAGCATACCGGGCCGGCCTGCTTGAGGGAAGCTTTTTTATCTTCTTAGAGCCCAACTTCTGATAATCCCGAAAGCCCACCCAATTGACTTGGAAAATCATATTTAACTTCATGGAGAAAAATGAGAATACTTTTTTAATTACAGAAAATATTGGTAATTAATTGCTAACTGGTTTGGCTTAATTTTGAAGGTTCTTTTAAATATTTCTCTTGCTAATGGCAAGATTTTTTCTGTTGAACTTTTCAGTTTATGGACTATATGGTACCTATTTTGCTAATTAATTATATAGAAGCAAATCTTTGTAAGCTTATTTGTCTTATTGTATGGTTATTTCCTCATTTTCTAAATTTTTAGGAAAAAGAAATAATGTTCATGACTCACTTTTGACTATATTGAATATATTATTGTTAATTCATTAATTTATTGAGGATATTATTTTCAGAAAGAAAGTGTAAAATACCTAATATTGGTAGTTAAATAGTACAAAATGTCAAAATTAATAGTTTTACGGTGTAAGGTATCTAAATAGTTGAACGATACAATATATCAAAGACCTGATAGCTGATGGGTGCAATTGTATTTATCTAAAAAAATTATATAGAAGTAAAGGTCAATCAATATCTTTCTTTTTTACTTTTTTTAAAAAAGAAATAAAAAAGATAAGACGAGGCAATCCAGTCCCATTTTCGATTGCACTGACAACACGTGCTTCCTCGTGAGTCAATTTTAGTGGCAAATTGCGCGCTATTGGTTGGTGTTATTTTGCTGGCTTGTGACGCGTGCAGCTATGTTTGTTTTGTTCTCTAAACGTTTTCAAAAAAAAATTTAAAACTGCTTTTTCATCAATTTCAATACATTTTTATCAATTCTAATAATTTTTTTACACTTTTCAACAACTTTTAACAAATTTTTTACAAACTTCAACAACTTTTAACAAATTTTTCACCAATCTCAAGAGAATCTACACTACCTCCAAAAAAAATAAACACAAAATATTTTCAAAACAAAACCAAACATAGCCTTCAGAAACACCCCAACAACCAAAAGAAAAGAACCTATCTCTAATATAAATCCTCGACATGCTCCTTAATATACCATTTGGTCATCAAATGTGTTTTATCAAGTTTCATTCCAAAACCAATTAACAATGGGAAGAAGTGACTAAGAAGATATATGAAGCATAAGATTTAATGGTCCATAATCAATGTGGGACTCTAACACTCCCCCTCACGTGCAGGCAGATTAAACATGGTTCATGCACATGGACGACACTGGAGAACACAAACAAGTGGGTGAAGTCCAAAAATATTTTGGCTCTGATATCATATCAAATTTCATCCCAAAACCAATTGGCAATGGGAATAGGTGGCCCAACATGTATATGAAGTACAAGATTAAATGATCCCTAATCGATGTGGCATTCTAACGTGTTTGTTCATCAACTGCAATGTCTAAGAGGGTTTCTTGCTACACTGCTATGTTCTTAGTAGGGATGCTGGTTTTGAGCTATTGTGAATCCAGGAGAAACGCTGCATTCTATAAGCGAAAAATGTGGGGATCCATATATTGTCGAAGAAAATCCCCATATCCATGACCCAGACGATGTTTTCCCTTGCCTGGTTATCAAGATTACCCCTTTCAAGAACAAGTAGATTTCCTCCACTGGTTCCCACATTCACTCATATCCTTCATTTTCATATTCCTCTCATTTTTCTTTCCCATAACGAAATCTTGGGCGGTGGATCTTTTGTGAGAATAGGCGAACTGGGTTGGTTTGCTTTTAAGTTTTGATTCATGAATCCCACTGGTTGGTTTGCTTTTCTCTTGGCCAGTTGGGTTTGCTTTCAGTCTTTCAAGTTCTGACTGGGTTGGTTTGCTTTCTATATTTCAAAACGCAACGGATGGGTTTGAGGTTTTCTTCGCATGGATTGAGGGCAATTTCGTATCTTCGCTTGGGATTGGTGTCACGTGTTGGTCACGTATGACGGAAAAAGTGCGAATTAACGTCAAAATTGAGTCCCGAATAGAATTGAAACGTGACAGGTACATCAGGATAGTGAGTTGCAACGGTTCGGAGTTTATAAGGAATTTTTGAGACTAATGTGTAATTTCGTGAGAGAAAATTGTAAGTAACCCAACAAAAAATTTGTGTCATCCTAACAGGATATTTTTGCATCTCTAGACTATTATTTTTATTACAATTTGTTCCAAGTTAAAATCGTGTTTGGGGTCTCCAACCATTCTAAACAGAAGGACTATACTTATATTTTGTTTTTTTTCAATTAAAGTCAAATTTTGATCTAGAAAAAAAACATAAAGCCGAATTTTGGAAGGTCTCAGGTACCCTCTTGATAAGAACAAACAAAACTATCGCAACCCATATGATCACGTGTATCTTTTTTAGCTATTTGCTTTCTATTTTTTTAAAGGCTTAAATGCACCCCATGCCCCTGGGGTATGCCGAAAGAGCAAATATGCCCCTGAGGTATGCAAAGTCATTTTCATACCCCTAAGGTATACTTTCAGAAGCAAATATGTCCCTCCGTTATGTGCCGTTTGAAGCCCTAACGGTAAATGCTGACGTGTCAAAATTAGACACGTCAGCACCAATCACATGTCGACACCTGTCATTTTCGAATTAAAAAAAAAACAGAACTGAAAGAGGGGGAGAACCCCCGAGCAGCTAAGGGAGCTGGGCTCCCTTCGCCGCCGCGAGGGGTGGCCGGCAGGGGCCACCCCTGAGCAGGGGAGACGCGGGGGTACCCTCTTGATAAGAACAAACAAAATTATCGCAACCCATATGATCACGTGTATCTTTTTTAGCTATTTGCTTTCTATTTTTTTAAATCACCAACTCCGTAATTTATCTTGCAACTTAAACCCCTCTTAGTTTTTTATACATTTCCTTTTCTACATTAGTCACCAAATCTGCAATGTCAAACAAGATAAACAAACAAAAAAAAGGATCATGCTCAATAAAAGTGTTATAATTTTATGTGCTGATCACAAGCGGCCATTGCTAATTTAGTTTTTTTTTCGTTCAATTTTATTATCCCTCGAGTATCGTGTTGATACAAAATAATTTGTTTATAGGTTTATGAATTGACGAATTTGTATCCTATACTTTTGATTAATAAAATTAGGCACCCTGTACATTTGTTATGGATAAAAATTGAATTACAATTGTGTATATATACATTTTTTCATATATTATTTGAACATTGTTAGAATTTGTTCATCTTCTCAACTGCTGCTTTAGAACCCACTCAGACTTGGAATAATCCCTCAACATCCAAACCCTAAGTTCGCCATCATGCTGAGAAACATAACAAAGGTATCCTTCTGAAGCCCCACGCATATTTGATCCGGCTTTGTCTTTAGACCTAGTAATTTAATGACCCTCGAAAGTTCTCTCTACATCAAAAGCTACAGTATGGTGGTTTGGAGTCAACCGATAGAATGAGTTCACTCTTTTGCAGGAAGGCTCGTAGCAAATCGTGTTCTAGAGAGAAGGCAACGTTCTCCCCCCTCACCCTAGTCCCCCTCTTTCTCCCTTGGTGTTCCGGAGGAGCTCCGACTCTTCCCGCCAGACCCCTCTTCCTCCTCTCCCTCTCTTTCTCATTTTCTCCTCTTTGGTCGATCCCTTTTCTTCTTTCCCTCTCTCTCCTTGTTTCCTTTTGGTTGGAATTGTGAATGTTAGATCCCAGTGTTTCCGTGCTTCACGGTGGACATAGCCTTACCTATCACCTTTTGCTCCCCCTGACGAGTTTAGCTCCCCAGTCCGGTCTCCAATGTGCGGCACATGGTGACTCACACTGAAAGGGTCCCCAGCGAAGACCTTGGCCTGAACGGCCACGAGGAGGAGGATAGCATGCGAGATGCGACGCCAATGACATCCATGAGCGCCTTTGACACCCCACAGCGCGCGAGGCAGGAGCACCACAGACAAGCCATGACATCAGCATGATCGCGCGCGAGCAAGGCACACCAGCACCACTGACAGGCCATGACAGCCCAGTAATGCCCACGCCCAGCAAGGAAGTCAGCCAGCCGCAGGCATGCCACAACAAGCTCATGGCCACCACATGACCTTGTCATGACTTAGCACCACAGCAGGGCCTTGGCCTCCAGCCAAGCCAAGCAGCAGGAGATGACCAAGAGTGGCTACCCACAGCAGCCACCGCCGGCGGCGGAGCACCACCACCCTTAGCGGTGACCGAACGAGAAGTGACGAGCATGACCTTGGGAGTTGGAAGAGCATCACCACCCAAGGAGGAGCACGACGGCGACGCCACCGTGTAGGGCGGCGGACGGCGGAGAGATCTGCATCTTCAGAGATTGTCTTCAAGTATGGTATAGATTGAATAAATCCAATCTTCTAGAATTAGGATGTTTCTAGAAGATTGTCTTTCCTTTTGAGTTTTGATGTTTTAGGAATGTATCATCAAATCTCCTTGATTCTAGTAATTGTTTCCTTAAAATCTTGAAGATTTGATTTAGATTGATTTGATTTGATTCGGTTAGGGTTTTGTAAGCTCTTGAGAATGCCTATATAAGCACTCCTCAGGAGCATTAGAATTGATTCAGTCATAGAGTTGAGCAGTGAGAGCTAGAGAGCTTTCTGAGAGTGGCCAGACATAGGCACGTTTATGCCAGTAGACTTGGGGGCTAATAACCTTTTGAGTTGGGCGTCCTTGGGCTAATAACCCTTGTACGAGTGTTCTTGTAGTTCGAATGACTAATAATTCTTATACCACGTTCTTCGTAATAAGAGTGAGGTATTCTTCATTTGTTGTGTGTTTGATCCTAAATTCTACGCTTGTGTGTTACTAGAAACGGTTCGGGATGATCGATTACCGTGTTGGAGCGGATCGCGTGGAGGAGTTGGTGATTGTTGTGGAGTCCTTGACCGGGGACCCTAACACACACACCCAACGCGCTGTGCGTTAGTCTCACGTTGTTGATGTTGTTGTGTTTTTTTTTGGGCTATTTTCGACGATTTTGGTAACCCTATGACTTGTGTGGCTTCTGCTTCCTCTGGCAATCCCGTCGCCACACCAATGCCGCTTTATAGCGACGTGTGGGCCGTTGGCATTTGGACTCTCCGCTCGTCTGTGGTGGTTTGATTATGTTTTTTGGCCTTATTTCTTGGTTTTTTGTTGTTGGTTGTGTTGGCCGTATGTGGTCGTGTGTTGTTTCTTTTATTGTTTGGTTGTGGTTGCCTCGTGTAGCCTTGTTTTGTTTCCAGCTCCTTGATGGGCTTTGTCGATCCCTTGTGAGTCTTTTCTAGCCCTTCATTGGAGCTTTCTGTGTCAAGATTGTGGGACTGTAATTATTGGCTAGTCTAGGTTCCGGTAACTTTGTCTGCCGTTTCCGACCACCGCTCCCTCTGCTTAGCATGGAGCATAGAGTGGCTTCTCCAATCTCTTTTGGGATCCCGCCGGTTTATTTTCGACCTGATTGTAATTTGATCCGGTTCTATTGTAATGAAATGTGACTTAGAAAGAAAAAAAGAGTCAACCAATGGAATGTTGTACCCACAACGTTTTTCCTGTGTTTGTGAACTTATATTTGCAGTGACAACGTTCTTTAGATTTTGTATATTTCCTCGTCTCCGAGGAGTATAGAGCGAAGCAATACGTAGCTGCAATAGTCTTTGAACATTTAATGCTCACCAGCTTGAAAACGGGGGCAGCCATAGATGAACAACCACATAAAGCTAATCAAAGGTTATCACCAACACTGCATAACCCACTCGGCCTCACTGCAATCCATTCTTTAGTGAATGGGTTGCAAACATATATCACCAGTTCCTTTGTTACCCTCTTCCCACATCTTTCCCTCGATTTGACTGGCCAGGAGTAATCCCCAGCATAGATTTGGCTTCGACAGCGGAGAAGCCCGTCACATGAAGTCATGAGAACAACTTTCTCCGGAAGAAAATCCAAGAGCTTTTCATCAAAAATCCGTTCGTGCTCGCCAACAGAAAGATAGTAGATTCTAGAAGAAATATTATCCACATTATAGTTGAAGGCCTGAATGAAAATCCCTCCAAAACGATCGTTGAGAATGGACACGCAAGCACATTCAATCCTTTAGAAACACCCTTGGTTGCAGAAAGGTCCTTCGCAGATAAGCGTGACAAAATTTCGATCCTGAGCTCATCACTCAAGAAAGAGCCTTCCTTTTCTTTCAATATCAAGCACTTAGATCGTTCTGAACCCCAATATGTAGTTGAGGCAAACAAGAAGCACTACCTTCTCAAAAGATTGTAAATAGAAGTGTCAGTCAGTAATTACACTTGTAAAGTTACACAAACTTGTCCGCATTTACAACTTGAACCAACGTTACTAACCCAACATTAAAAAGATGGAAGACATTGAAAACATTTATAATCCCTCATCACCCTACAACGATTTGAAAAACTGATGTCAACTAGCTTCCAATTACCGGTTGTTTGTCAATGAAATTGAGTGTTTAGTCAATTTACCTAATTCAATAACGACTGCTTTTCTTGAGGGTACCATTAGGGTTGGACTAACAAACAACCAAAACCAATGCCGAAAAGAATGGGGTAACATAAATATGGCTGTTTTAGTTTGAAAGCCTAGATAGATACCAAAAATATACGTATTAACACAAACACGAAGCCCTTAAAGAAAATTCACGATGGATTCAAATTATGTACTTGCCCACAACAAGCACCCGTCCGCCACAATTTCTCAAAGTTTTCGATTCTAAACTGCGAGAAAAACTCCTTGATGTATCATACTAGTAAAGCATCCACAGAAGAGAAAAGACAAATCAAGAACCATAACACAGAAGCAAAACACTGAAGATTATTACCTTCGATGTTTCTGAAATTCCAATTCTTTCAGTAACCTTTTGCAGCAGACATTAATGGACAGCACAGAGTTTGCTGAGTCAAAATCAACTGGTTCTGAAAGCGGCATCTTTAGCCTGAGAGGTTTGAATGGCTTCTCCAAACCAATTTATTATTTGTCTTTGTTCCCCGGAGCCTGTCTGAGAAGAAGGGGGAAATGGCTGGCGTCAGATGACTTTTTTATGAACTAAGCAAGCACGTTTATCTGTGGGCCCACATACGATATAGTATTTAAGCCTAATGGGCCGGTCCGTTTTAAGCAATTTCAGTCATTCTCAAGTTGATAGTGCTTTGAGACCGAAGCCCACCCATGTTTTGTCGGATTTTGGACTTGGTCTTTTTGTTTTGTTTTCTCTCTCGTGCTTTTGTTTCGGTCTTGGTCTTTTTGTTTTGGTCTTGGTCTTTTTGTTTTGTTCTCTCTCTTGTGCTTTTGTTTCGGTCTTGTTTCGATTAAAATATTTTGGGTTTAGTACTTAGATTTTATTTCTGTTTACAAATAATAATATCTATTTTACATTTATTAATTTGTATAATATTTTATTTATCTAACATTTTTGTTTTATTTTTTATTTGACTTGGTATATACGATATAACCAATTCATGTGATACAATTTTATGGGATATGATAATTTTGGACAAAAAAAAAGGTTAAATGCATGTCATGCCCCTGTGGTATGCGCTAATAGCAAATATGCCCCTGAGATAAATAAAGTCTTTTTTCATACCCCTGAGGTAAACATTCAGGAGCAAATATGCACTTCCGTTATGTGCCGTTTGAAACACTAACGGTAAATGCTGACGTGTCAAAATTAGACACGTCAGCACCAATCATAAAGCGACACGTGCCATTTTCGAAAAAAAAAAGGGAGAACCCTTTCGAGCGGCGAAAGGAGCCCATCACCGCCGCTCGCGGCTCCCCTACTCAGGGATGGCCAGCGGGCTGCCACCCGGCGACGGGGAGCCCAGATCGCGCGAGGCGGTTGCCGGCCACCCCTGAGCAGGGGAGCCGCCTCGCGCGACGAGGGGAGCCCAGTCGCGCAGGGGTGGCTTGCGCGACGAGTGAGCAGGGGAGCCGCGGGGGCTCCCTTCGCCGCTCGAAGGGGTTCTCCTTTTTTCCGAAAATGTCACGTGTCGCTTTATGATTGGTGCTGATGTGTCTAATTTTGACACGTCAGCATTTACCGTTAGTGTTTCAAACGACACATAACGGAAGAGCATATTTGCTCCTGAATGTTTACCTCAGGGGTATGAAAAATACTTTGTTTACCTTAGGGGTATATTTACTATTAGCGCATACTACAGGGGCATGACATGCATTTAACTCAAAAAAAATAAACGGAAGGACTTTGTTGACAATTTGACAAAACTTAAAGGACTGCGCTATGATCAATGTGAAAACTCAATGACCGATCAGTTTAAAAAATAGCATTAAAATTTAAGAACTAAAATGGTCTTTCACCAAAAAAATTTTATGGATTTATTACTCATCCGTATCCCTTGGGGTACCGTCCAAAGTCCTTTTAATATTCATGAAATTCAAACTCTACAATGTTGGAAAATTAAATTGGATATTCCAAGAATGAGATGTACAAATTTCGTATAACTAGATTTTAGAGTTAATTACACTTTTTGCATCTCGTGATGGGAGTCTTGACATTTTACATCCCATTCTTTTAATTTTGACATATTTTACCCACGTAGTTTTGGATTCCTTTAATTTGCACTATGTTATTTATTTATATGTTAACATGAACAGAAATCTCAATTGCATA
Source organism: Myrica gale (assembly GCA_963930655.1). Taxonomy (NCBI): domain Eukaryota; kingdom Viridiplantae; phylum Streptophyta; class Magnoliopsida; order Fagales; family Myricaceae; genus Myrica; species Myrica gale. The sequence goes on from OZ005618.1 coordinate 1,344,988, forward strand.
TTCTGCACGTAACTCACTTGCCCACTTTGCATCCACGTGGTTTTGGAGGTCTGACATATTGCTCTTAGTTCTTTTATTTTTAAGAAACTCTATACTCGCGTGTTTTGCACGTTATTAATTTTTTCGTTCGAAATAATGGATAAACGGTTAGGAGTGCAAATCGAAGTAAGTTAAACCACGTAAGTGAAATGTGCCAAAATTTAAAGAAAGAGGTGCAATGTGTCGAGACCCCAACCTACTTGGGTGTATCATAAATTTATAACACGAGCTGCATATCTTTATAGTTAATAATATATTTTTAATAAATAAGCCCACAACAAAGACATTTTTCTGGTTCGTACAACCTTTTTTTCTTCTTCTGTATATAAATTTTGAAAAAGAAAAGAAACCCCACCAAGCTTAGAAGTTAATTAAATTTGTCGAGTCTGAAATTTATTGATAAAATAGTGGAGTACGTGGGTAATTAGTCGTGATCTTCAATGATACTACCAATAAATTCTCTATATATTTTTTTAGACAATCCTTATCCATTAGTACCCTCCACGTACCTCTCATCTCTCCTTAAAAAAAAAAATTGCCTGATATTTATCCCCATCAATTAATTCAGCTACTTATATATACGAACTGCTTCTAAATTAACAAGGATTAGTAATAAACCTTACCTATATTATATCTTAATTACATGTACATGAGCTATGAAATTAAGGGTGGGTTTGTGTGGTAAAATTTTTGGTATTGGGTTTAGTGTTGGTATTGAGTTTAGTGAAAAAGTGAAGAGATGTAATATTTTATAGTTTTTGTAATATTTTATATTTTTTGATGGAAGAGAGAGAGATTATATTGGAGTATTTTATTAGGAGAGAGATAAAATTTTGGATAAAATTTTAGTGACAAACGCAGCCTAAGTACCAGTCTGTACCAAAAGCATACTAAGGCTGTGTTTGCATGGTAAAATTTTACCCCTCTTAAAATTTTAACACAATAAAATATTACAATATAATATCTCTCTCCCCCATCAAATCATTACTTTTCACTACAAAAAATATAAAAAATTATCCCTCTCTTCACTTTTTCACTAAACCCAATACCTAAAATTTTAACAACACTAAAATTTTACAAAACAAACACACCCTAAATTAGTACTAAAGTAATATCACTATATTTTATAAACCCTACATAACTGGAAATTACCAAAAACCAAAGAGGTTGTACAACAGGTTTTCACACTGGATCAAAGCTTCGAAGCACATCCAGCTGAAGATGTTCAGCGAACGACTTGAACGAAGGCTCTGAGAACGGCTGCAGCAACTCGCTGTAAGAACACGAAAGAGGAAACTTAGATGCCTCATCGAAATGGTCGATATTGGTCCTCTCTTGTTGACGATGATCATGGAAGTTGCAGCCATCTTCAACAGCACCGTTGTGCTCCATAATTCGCGCCGTATCGGAGTCTTGGCCGGTAAGCTCCTGCACAAGGTCTCTGAATTTCGAGGCACTGGTCTTCACCTTCATGGGAGTTGATATGTACACAACTTTGATCGGCTTTCTAACTCTTTTGGCCTGCTTTTTGCGGTTCGTCTGGTTAACACCATGCACATGATCCATAGCTCAAAAGTTGCGCAGCCTATGAGCTTTTTTTCTCTGTACTATCCAACTCGTTGCTGACTTTATAGAGGGTACGGAAAGAGTTTTCGCTTTAATTATCTAAGAGGTGGGTTTCGTGGAAGTGGGTGAGATTTGAAGAAATGGATGAAAGGGAAGATTTTGATGGAGAAAATGGAAGGCAGGAGGAAATTGGTGCAAATAGAAGATTCCATAAAGATATATGACCCGCAAGCTTACAGGTTTCCTACGCCACCTAGCTTGGACAGTGACTCTGTTATTTGGAACAAGCTATAGCTGGAATCGGATTAGCGCACGTGCGCAGCCTCCTATGACCAGGAAAATTTGGGTGCATGGAGCCAGAAAAGCAGACCCGTGGTTATCAAGAAAGAAATGGTGTAAAAGGAGATTTCTACCGACAGCCGAACCGGGCTGACCCAAAATCGAATGATCCAGTCGATTTCGGGCCGGATTGGGTCGGCCCAGAAATGTACACCCCTAATTTATGGTGGGTTGAACATGGGCGTATTGGATCAGATCATCAAGATGCTGTTAAAACGATGTGTACTGGTCCGTCTAGAAAATACAAAAAAAAAAAAAAGGGAATTAGTAGTAAATTAACTCTTTTTTTTTTTTTCTAGATGGTTGAAAATTAACTCGCTAGATATTTCGCATTCAGCCTTGCTAGCCAGATGTCACTTGGGGGTTTCTGGAAGGGCAATTATTTGACTATTCGGCTATCAGTGTTTACATATTATATTTGAATATGCTTCAAAGTCAAACCAAAGGAAGTGATTTCTAATATGTCTTCCTCTCACACGAATCATACTAATACTCCACGTGATGATTAAAATGATCCAATTTCTTTGTAAGATACTCTGCCTTCAAAGAAACAGAGCAAAATCCCCTACTAGTGTCTTTCCTTGAGTTCTGTACTAATATATACATAATCATTATGGAATTTTAAAATAAATATATAATATAATAGATAATTTTTTAATAGTACTATATTTTTTTTGGGTGTTATTCCACCCTCTAAATGAAAACTTAATATATTTTCATGGTCAGTATCATGCATTGCATGATTTTAATATGTTATCGTAATCAAAGTTAGATGTATCGGTTTCAACTATTTTATATACACGAGCAGATGCAATATAAAGACACGGTAATTGTTTGACATATTATTTGATTTATTTTTATTAAGACTAAAGTAGTTTGAAAGCAAAATTCATTATTACAAATATGAACATTAGTGGAGTTTGAATAATTACACTAAATTTTATGACAATATTTTCTTATATATGTATTTATCTGTTATATAATCTATTATAATAAAAAAATTATGGGCACAAAATGGAGTGAGTAATGCCTAACTTACAAAATGCAAGTTTCGTAGTTTGCGAACAAGTGGGTTTAGATACGGCTGTGAATAGATCCAGACGGATGGATTAATGTTACAATGCCGTGGAAACATGATCGGCTAGTCAATTACCCAAAAAACAAAAACAGCATTATCAGTTAGTCGTCAAACTAACCGCAGAGGAGTAGAAAAAAAACCGCAGAGGAGTAGAAAAAAAAACCGCAGAGGAGTAGTCCCCTACTGACAGTAAGTTGGTCGGAGCTTAGATTGGCTGTATTCTTTGCTGTCTCAGGGTGCGTCTGTGTACCAAAATTTTACCCCCTCTAAAATTTTAACACAATTAAATATTACAATATAATCTCTCTGTCCACATCAAATCATTACTATTTACTACAAAAAATATAAAAAATTACCTCTCTCTTCACTTTTTCACTAAACCCAATACCTAAAATTTTAACAACACTAAAATTTTACAACACAAACACAACCTCAGTATCTCTGACACTGTAACAGCGAAGATATCTTTGTATGAAAAAATTAAAATAAACAGAAAAAAACAATTCACGTCAAAGCACTAAACAATAGAAAAAGGAAATAAAAAAATCATTTGTCATCGGAAAGTGGAAGATTTCCGCAGAAGAAGACGTCTAGAGATTGGAATTATCCAAACGTCCCTCTCTCCTTTTCTCTGTCACTTAATCCAATGACACCCAGACTACCATCATCATATCATCATCAAAATCACAGGTGGGTTTGTTTGTTTCAAACTTTGCTGTATTTGGAGTAAAAAGTCATTTCTGTGTTAAATTTACCGAGCAACTCTGAGGGGGTGATTTTAATCTTGGAAAGCTTGGAAGTAAGGGCTTGTTTTTTTGTCCAATGTTTTTCTGTTCTTGATTTGGGCATCTGGATGTCGTTGGATTGGCGGGTCAGACGAGTCTCTGACATGTCAAATAGGGGAGTTTGACTTCGAAGTGCTTCTTAGGTTGGGTATTTTGTGGATTTTGGTGACTTGGGGCTTCTGGGTTGTTAGGTTAGTGCCAAAGTTTGTGCTTTTGTGACCTCAAGATGTGTATTTGACTTGCAACTACTACTATAATTGGGATTTATCTGTTCTTTTGTTTTTTCAAAGTAAGTTTGATATCTGGGTAATATTGGGTTGGCTGTAAAGTTGGTGTTTTTGAGGCCCAAATGGTGACGTACTGCTCAAGAGCTCCTGTGTCGGGATTTGGTTTGGGATCCTATGTATAATTGGTTTGGTGCTAGTTGGCGATCATTGGCCTATGCAAGTGATTTTAATGTTCTAAGCGTTTCTGTAATTATTTGGTTTCTGTGTTCATGCGTTGGTTTTAGCTCCTGGATTGTGCTCGGTGGTTTTTAAAGTAGTTCTCTGTGTTTTCAATTTTTGTAGATTGCTTTAGGGTAAGGGTTTTGGCGTTTCTTCTTTCTCGAAGGGAGTCGGGAGCTGACGAAGATGGTGATTTATGGGAAGTAGAAGAGTTAGGACTGGCGCAGAAGATGAGACGGGGGCAGCAAGCGTGATGCCGAGCTTCAATTCCCAATTACCTATTCCCAATCAACTGTATAGATACTCTGTATCCAATCTATGATCTATTGTCTCTCCCAGTTCTTGTTAATAGTTCTCAAATCTCAATGCAGTGGACCTGTCTGTTTCTTTGTATGTTTTATGAATATCTTATCTTGCCTCTTATGTTTAATACAAACTTGATGTTTTTCTCTTTTTATTGTGCGAATTAGAGAGCTTTATATATACATCTGTAAAACCATAACGAAAAGATAGATTTTTTTTTCATTTGGAAAATTTCATGTTTTGTCAATGGTCCGTGACATGAGTAACATGTTTGCTGAATATCTGCGTTTTGAAGAGGTTGGTTAGTATGTGAAAAAGTATTGAACAGAACTTTATCAATTTGCTGCCGCTGATACCTATTCTTTTCTCAAAGAAAGAAATGAATGGGAATATATGTTGTTTTCTAACATTGAAGAAGTAATTTCGTTTCAAGCAGGATCTTTATTTTTTTTTCTCAAAATAAAAGCAGGTTTTGTAAATTCTAGAGTTTCATTGTGCTTTTGACAATTGGTTCTCTCCTGTATACTACTTCTGTTCTTGGCTTCCAAACCTTGCAGTTTTTTCCTTTTTTATTTTTGTATTTTCCAAAAAATGTTCCCATTCTCTATCAGCTTGTTGGATTCAGATAGTAAGTTGGAACAATTAGGAGTTTAGTCAGGGGTGGCTAGTAAATCTTTGTAGCTGAGAAGGGATAGTAGTTAAAACCGTGGAAATGTTTCAAGCTTTTGGAGAAAGTTTGCAAAATGAAGTAGAAGCAAATTCATCACAAACAACAGATGTCTAAAAGTTAAGGTTTATGAAACACGCGAGACACGTGGTTTCCGTTATGCTCATTCTTTCCAGCCAATCTGTTCAAAGCATTTCTGGTACTGATTTTCACCTTTTGCACAAGTTTCAGACCATAATGAAAACACAATTTTTGTTTTTCTTCTAAACGAATACGATATTGAGATTTTTTACTGGAACGTGATTGGTTTCTAAGATCGCTTCCGGCTTTAGGCCTTCTACTCGTTAGCCCCTAGTTCTTAACCTAAATCTGCTATTGTCATGTTGTATCTTGAAGCCTTTTTTTTTTTCTTTTTTGGAGGAAGTTTCATTTCAAATCTTCTGTAGAGCATTCTCTTATTCCAATTTTTCAAGTTCCTCTTCACGTATACTTTTGAGAATGGGCTTCTAAGCTGTAATCTGTTTTTGTCTCCTCTTTTAAGTAACGTGAACACCTGGGGCCTGGTATCCATAAGGTGGGTTAAACTGTGTAAAGGGTTTGGGCGGCTGGGCGTGAGACTTTTACATTGGGCTTGGCTTGGGTTGACCCCAACCTGGAATGATAGGGCACTCATCTAATGGCAATGATATAATACATGGTTTAGTTTTCTGGGACGTGCAATTAGTTTTATGAAAGTAATAGATAAAACCTCTGTGTAATTTTCTATGGTTTATCAAAACTTTTGTTTGACCAATCCTAGGTTTATCTTGTGTTATTTCAAATAAAAAAGATCTCTATAACGGTGTAATTCTGCAGTACTTTTTTGAGTATAGCATCTCACTGTCATTAGTATAACATTCTTGGGTGGCTATAGTTTGATGGAGTATGATTTTCAGTTGCACAGAGGGAAATGCAATCCACTCTTTTCGGGTTAGTGATATTGGGGCGTTTGAACAATCAGTTGGATTCCGCTTAGAGGATGCTGTTGATCTGAGTGGAAGTAAGTGTCAGCATCTGCACTCGCATCTTTATGATCTAACATATTTTGTTGGTTATATCACTTCATCATAACCATTCTGCATCTGAGGCACTTTGCTTCTTGGATTGAAGTGAAGAAATTATATTGAAAAGATAGATGTTATATCTGAAAAAGCTCTTCACTAACTTCTACATGTAGGATGGAGTGGTGGACATAATTTGTATCAATTAATGTATTGATTTTGATTAAGAAGAGACCCCAGGATTATATTAGTTGCACCTGGTATAGGGTTAGGTTATATATTTAGAAGAGATTTGAGTATTCCTCATGCCACTAACAAATTATTATGATAAATACCCACTAATCTTTCACTCTTCTGAGAAGCAATTTTGTATGCTGTTTTGATTCAGATACTGTGTTTAGTTCACCAAAAGTAAGTGGGCGAGCAGTTGCTTCTGATCCCCTTCATATTGGCACTTCCAATAAGGTGATTACTTTTATTTCCTTAAAGTAGTCAACTGCTCTCTGGACTTATGTGACTTATAGATGCTTACATCTTCTGCTTTTTGCATGCTTTTCTTTTTCCTAAAACAGTCACTAAGTTCAATCAATAGAAGTGCATTGGCCTTTCAAGTGGAGCGACAGAGGTTATCATTAGAAAAGGGTCAACCATCAAATCTTGTTTCTATATCAAGTGGTAATATAGAGAATTGGGAAGAGTCTGCCATGGCTGATGCCAGTCCTAGGACTGATATCTCAACGGATGTGGATACAGACGACAAGAGTCAGAGGGTGATGTTTCTTTCACCTCCTCTTTCAATTTGCTACTTCCTACATGCACTTTTTTTTTCCGAGCCAATAACTTTGATTACTTCAAAATGAGTACACCAAGGAGGGTAGTAGAACCAATCTGAGGTTTGAATTTTGGAAGGGATACTTTCTTACGTTTACATCTCCAGTAAGCTGTAGGTTTGCCACCCATTGAGCTATTAAGAGTGTGATCTTGTTGCTATTTTCTACATGTTCAAGTTGCTAAATTTCAGTGCGTTAGCTTCCACATTCATAAGGTTCTGATAGAGTAGCAACTAGCAATAGTCATGTTGCACAAGTGTATATGGTTCCCAGTTCGGATACTTATTTGTCCGCTAGTTCTGTAAACTCGAGCATTCTTCTTTTGTACTCATTGATAAACTTGGCTGATATTTGGTAAACATTGTTGAGTTCTGACATTTAGGCTCATTTTGTGCAGTTTGATAGAGGTCAATCTGTTGCTAATGTGGCTTCTGATTCCAGTGACAGATCAAAGGATAAATCAGATCAGAAGGTCTTATGTATTAAGTCATTTACATGGATTATTAATGTGCTGATTTAAGTAGGGATTCATGATCTTTTGGTTGATTACACTTTACAGACTCTCCGCAGGCTTGCTCAAAATCGGGAGGCTGCAAGAAAAAGCCGATTGAGGAAAAAAGTATGGGGTTATGTCTTGCTGTGCTGTTTTTTATCTGTAATTTTTTTTTGTCTCCAATTTTCCTTTTTCCTCATTAATTTTTTCATGTTACTAGTGAATAAAACCCAAAAAAATAGGTACCTCTTTATTTTTTTTAGTTAATTTCCAGCATGTACTTTCATTAGTTGAGTTTGATTAAGACCTAGTTTTTTTTACAACTTTGTGAATCTTCTTTTATTTTTTATTTTTCATGAAAGACACTGCTATTTCTCAGATTTTTAAGCCGTATTTTAGTTTATTTCTGGAAGGCTCCTTTCTATTCATTGACGACCACGTGTGTGCACACATGCACATGCACAGATGTTATATAATCTTGAATCTCTTATTTGGTTGAAGTCATTGCGAGTTAGGGAGCCTATCTTTCTCAAGTTTGTAGTGATACACAAATGGCCTCTTGTTCTAAAAATTCATCATGGGCCCGGGAAAAAAATTCAGCATGGTGCTAGAAAAGGTAGCACCCAAACTTACTCGGTGGAGAAAGCATGTGGTTACACTCACTCAGTGGATTTGAATTCAAAGTTACTCATGAAAACGGTTGTATCTTTTTATTTTGCAATACATGATTGTCATGCAGAATGATATAGAATCCTTGTTGTTATGGAAGGTACTGGGAATCTGCATAGCATGAGAAATAGTGAAAGAAAATGGAACGAGGAACTAGGCAATTAACTCTTTCTAGAACATAACTCTCAACAACCATTGAATGCATAGTTTCCAAGACAACTTTGCTGGCAGAATCCTTTCTTAAATGAAGAAAAGCTAAAACAGAAACCATTAATTGAGCCATACAGTTTAAAGGCTGCAAAGATTTAAATCTATAGGTAAGTAATCTCTTTAGATACCTTGCAGGGTTTATACTAGGTAATTTTTGATTACATGTGATTCAGAAGTAGCATGTACATCCTGCATCCTTGCAAGCTTTTGATGCTGGTAATCCTACTGCCAAGCACAAAACGCATGTTCCATATTTTGTGGTCATGGGGCACTATTTGTTACATATATTCCCCTGGTTTCTGTGATTTCCTTCTATTGACTTGCAGCCATCCTGGTGTAGGCATATGTCCAACAACTGGAGAGTAGTCGTTTGAAGCTGACCCAACTAGAGCAGGAGCTTCAACGAGCGAGACAGCAGGTTACTTTTTTTTATATATATGAGTAGATTGCCTAGTTTTAGCTTCAGTTTTGGTAATTTGTATTTCTTGATTGTGCATAGCTTTCGTATTTGCTCATTTCTTTTCAAAAAGTTATTTGGTCCCTCACCTTTTGCTTGGGGGATGAAGTGTTGGATTTAGGTTCATTTTACCTGCCAAACAGGAAAAAAACAAGACAACATCATTTTCTTTCCTCTTCTGCAGGGCATCTTCATATCGAGCTCAGGAGACCAAGCTCATTCAATGAGTGGAAATGGTAGTCCTTTCTCCAACTTGATTATTCTCCTTCCTTCTGTGTGGTTAAATTTACATTAGATCGGGTCCTGATGGTTCCAAGATGAGTATTGCATTGTAGCTCTCAGTCTTAGCTATCGTGTCTTAGAACACTAGATTTTTGAATGCCATCAAGCCCGTGACTTTTCTTTTATTCATTCATAAGACAAGTGTGTATTTTATGAATGTTTCACAACTATCTTTCCCTTATGTGTTGGATGATAGTAAGTAGTGGCAATCTATCAATTGTATGTTAGTCAGGAAATTTTGATGTCGATATGCACAAATTTCACCTTGTGAAGTGGGAGTTAGTTTGCTCCTCTTTTCAGAATGGGGGGTTGGGAATTCGGCACATTACTATGTTCAATAAGGCCCTCTTAACTAAATGGTTGTGGCGCTTTGCGTTCGAGAGGGATAGTCTTTGGAGGGTGGTTATTGCTGCGAAATATGAGTGCGCGAGGGGGGGAGAACTTCTTCGAGTCGGGGGCCTTATGGTGTTAGTCTGTGGCGCTTCATTTCCAAATGGTGGGATGTCTTCAGTAAGCACATCCGTTTTGTGGTGGGAAATAGAGGAGTTAGTTTTTGGCATGATTGTTGGTGTGGTGATCGACCTTTGTCTCTTGCATTCCCGGTTGTTTATTCTTTGTCTCGATGCAAAGAGGCTTCGGTGGCGGATTGTGGAGTGGTGGCCTTGCCATTTGGGATGTTCCTTTTCTTAGAATGACGAATGATTGGGAGTTAGCGGATTTTTCTGCCTTTTTTTCCCGTGTGTACGGGACGGAGATTCGAAGAGGTGTAGATGATAAGTTGTTTTGGATGGGGGCTACTAATGGGGTCTTCTCGGTGAAGTCTATGTATTCTCTCCTTGTGGGTGGGTATGGCCGCGCCTTACCGTGGAAAGGGGTGTGGAGGTCGAAGTGCCCCATGAGGGTTTCCTTCTTTGTTTGGGAGGCTATGCATGAGAGAATTCTCACTACTGATAATCTTCGTCGACGTGGTGTGTACATTGTTGACTGGTGCTATCTTTGTCGTAGTGACGGGGAATCAGTTAACCATCTGCTTCTTCATTGTCCGGTGGCGCAAGGACTGTGGACGCATGTTCTATCTGTTGTGAATTTCTCTTGGGTTATGCCGGAAAAAGTGGTGGATGTGTTGTGGAGTTGGGAGAGGAAGTTTTCCAACCCCTTTGCTAAGGTTATTTGGAGGATGATCCCGGCATGTGTTTGGTGGTGCCTATGGAGGGAGCGTAATAATCGCTGTTTTGAGGAGGGTTCTTTGCCTTTGCCAATGCTTCATGGCTTTTTTATGTTTACTCTTTTTGGGTGGGCTGATGCGGTGTTAGGGAGCCCGTTTGTGGATTTTCAGGACTTCCTTAGTTTTTTAGCTTGTTTGGATGCGTGAGTTCGGTATAGTCCCTTGTACTGTTTTCACATATCAATAAAACTGTTCTTGCTTATAAAAAAAAATGTTATTTTCTGCTATACTTTCTGTTTCTAGTGTTAGCTTTCTTTCTTTATCTTTAGCTCTTTTTCCTCTTGACATGTGTACAAGCTGTCACCCACATGCACACAACTCAAAACAGGTGGTTCCTTTTTGTTCTCTCTTTTTTCTTGTTCCTCTTATTTTTTGTTTGTTTGAGGGGGGTGGGCGGCGGCCCTTGGGGTGGGGGGAGGAGGGGGAGAAGGGAACTAGCCCCCTGAAACATTTTAAGAATTGTAGACTTTCATTCATCCCCTCCACCAAAACATTAATCTATTTTCACCAATATCAAAATTCATTCTTGGCCAATCATTTACTTTTACTATGGACAAGGAGTACATCTCTTGCATTGTCAAGATATGCATTGTAAATGCTGAGGTATGTCCGTGTCCATTTGGGCAGACTGAGACAATGATGTTCTGTATTTGTATTCCAATTTGATCCTTTGTCTCTTAGTTAGGTTTCATCACATGAATCAACTGTGTAGTTACCTGCATTCCTTTTGCAGGGGCCATGGCATTTGATGTAGAATATGCACGGTGGCTGGAAGAGCAAAATCGACAGATCAATGAACTGAGATCAGCAGTCAATTCTCATGCAAGTGATGCAGAGCTACGTATTATTGTTGATAACATCCTTGCGCACTATGATGAAATCTTTAGGCTGAAGGGTGTTGCAGCCAAGGCTGACGTTTTCCATTTGTTGTCTGGCATGTGGAAAACACCTGCTGAGAGGTGTTTCCTGTGGCTTGGTGGTTTCCGTTCTTCTGAGCTCCTAAAGGTGAGGCCCACTTGATGTTTTATGGTTGCCACAGGTTAGAGTTAGTTCTGGAAGATTTACTGGAATTTGGAGAAGTCATAAAACACACCGTAGTTGTAATATTACCCTCAAAAAGGGAATGGTAAAAAGCTTAGTGCATCTTCATTTCCAGGGCTCCCAATTTATTATAAATTCAACTGGTGCATCAATCATTATTTTGAATCAATTTGTGCCAGTTGTTTGTCATACAACTGATTGGTAATGGATTTCCTGGGGTTTGGGTTAGTGTTATCTGTTGATTCCTGCCTCATAACTATCGTACTTCTTATGAATTAACTGATGCTACAGTTATTTGTTGGCCCAAAACTGCATGAAGTGTTAAACTTATATTTTACTGAATCTCGATTATCTTCTGTGTGGCATATTTTTTATGTTTTATCTTGGGCCCCGTACAGTTGAGAAAAATTATTCCAAACAACTCTAAACACAATTTTCTTATTAATCTCCTTTTTCATATTTAAATCCGAATTTACTTCTTTTTCTTCTTCTTCCCTGACCCAAATTATTGTATATCTTAGTCTTAATCCTAATTTGGTGAGTGGTCTATAAACTGGGTATTCTCTTCTGAGTTAATGAGGACGTCAATTTGGATGTAAAGGTGCATTGCCTTTTATTGCTGATTGATGTCTTCTTTCAATCTCACCAGTTCTCACGCTAAAGTTCTACCACTCTAGTCATGGACACTTTGTAAATGAGCTCGGGCCATTTCTTAGTTTTTCTTCATTAATATATGTGAAATAAGTTCATTTTGTTGCAGCTTCTTGTAAATCAACTAGAGCCTCTGACAGAGCAGCAACTGGTGGGCATTACCAACTTGCAGCAGTCCTCTCAACAGGCCGAAGATGCATTATCTCAAGGGATGGAGGCATTGCAACAATCCCTGGCTGAGACATTGTCGAGCGGATCTCTTGGTTCCTCAGGTTCATCTGGGAATGTGGCAAACTACATGGGGCAAATGGCAATGGCCATGGGTAAGCTTGGGACCCTTGAGGGATTCATCCGCCAGGTATTTTGTATTCCTTTTCGCTTTGGTTCTCCCCCTTCTCTACTACATAAACTCACAAAATTCAGTTGTGGCATAATCTTGTGAGCTCCATTTGTTTTACCGTTTGTCTATTGTGAAAAAAGGAACCATTAAATCTCCTTGGGACTTCTTCAGTCGATAATTGGAAGTGCAGAATGTTAGAAGTTAGAGCAGTTTGAACTGCTCTTAACTTTTTCCAAATAAATTTTTTTTAACGTTTATGGTTATTGATGGTTTTCATAGATAATATGTGTTGCCTTCTCTTATATATTTGGTAAAATTTAATTTCTTTTGTAAGGTTGGAGATTGGGACAAGAAAAATTAGGGACAATTTTTTTTTTTTTTAATTTCTTTTCTCTTCTACATTTATTTAGCATTGGCACAACCATTTCACAAATTTTCTTTTCTTGTCTTCTTTTTTAAAGATTGTGTGGTTTATCATAATCAGGCTGACAATCTCCGGCAACAAACGCTGCAACAAATGCACCGTATATTGACCACGCGCCAGTCGGCTCGTGCTCTCCTTGCAATACAGGATTATTTCTCCAGGCTGCGTGCTCTTAGTTCCCTCTGGCTAGCCCGCCCAAGAGAGTGAAGGCTTTCTGCTTCTCAAAGCTGACTGATTAAAACTAAGGATTCTGAAATATGAGAAAGAAATCTCACTGCAAAATTGACGCTCCGATCTAGTACCACAATACTTGGTCGTCATTTAATGTTTTCTTTCCTAGAATTCTCCATGTCATAGTCTTAGAATTTCCATGTATCATTGGTAGCAGTATGGTGTTGTCCTTTGTACTTGAGTCATTGTATGATCTAGAAAGTTGTCAATGAGTTATATGTATGTTGTTTATTATTGATAATAATGTTGCTGTTCATGCCCTGTAACTTGAATTTGTAAAATGAGTATGCAAATATGGAGCCATCACCAATTTGACTGGTTTTGTCATGGAGTTTTCCTATGAAACTCGCTTTAGTGTGTTATAAATTCCATTAGTCTCTGTTCAGTCTTGGTGCCTTTCTAAGTTCCCTATCACCCTTTTCTATATTTCTGCAATGAACTATTTTTTTGTTTTTGTGGGAGGAGAAACCTAGTCTGGCAGCCTACCGGAGTGGAATCCATCTAATGGTTTGGTAAATCTCAAGCCAGTGCAGCTCTCCAAGCTATACAGGTCAGATTAAGTCTGACTTTATCGTGGAGTGGCTCCAAAGAATTATTTGCACCTGCAATTGACAGTTGCGACTACGTATTAAACTAGATAAGTTTGCAATCCTCAACCCAAGATAAATGCTAACCATACCTCCACAAGTGTTCTATTCTCACAAGTTGTTCAGTGTTATCTACAAATTAATTTACTGGTGTCACTACAAATGGATTCCTCTATTCAGTGAGGTTACTACAAGCTTGAGACTTGAGTTACACTAATCGTTAGGCCATGCAAAGAAACTCCATCCAAGGTACCAATCCTGATTCAGGAATTTGGCTTTCGATGCGCTTACCAAATTCTCCTCTCTGAAAAAGTTTCTGATGGGTTTTCCTCTACTGAAGCTTTGGATTTGTATGTCACGGAAATCTTAGTTGACACTTTCAGTAGATATATGTATAAAGTACAAACCTTGCCCGTTTCATTGATGCTTGTACAAGGATGTCTGTGGAGTACAAGTTTTTTTGACTGCGTAGATTTTGTCCAATAAATCAACTAATCAAGTCCTAAAGAATGCGCCTAGAAAAAAAAAAAGAGTTCTAAAGAATGCTACAATGAATACTGCCGTCAGAACTTAGAAAAAAAAAAAACAGAATACTGCCATCAGAAATAGATTCCCGCCTGCCGACTCATGGTCATACCAAACCAAGGACGCTAATGCCCCACAGGCAAATGGAGCCCCGTCCTAAAGTTATCGTATGCGGCTCGTTGATAAAGATACAAAACAAATCCAATCTAACCGTATAATCTCAAGACTTCATACGTTTTGCCTCATCCAACAATACTAGCACACCGATGTTCTTGAGTTTTGAAGACAAAACAAGGTTTCATAAATAAATAGTACTTCGGTTCCAAAAAAGTGATCATAGGAGAAGATACAGTGATCTTTATCAACCAGCAAGAGACAGAAACAACTTCGGGTACATCTTTATTTGGGATGCCCGCTTCCAAGAGCAAAGAAGGCACTTCTGTTCAACAACAAAGATTCAGAAGTAGTTGCCGTTATAGAAATTTTTTAGAAAGTCGGAGAGTCCTTTATCCTTGGTGCCCAAATCCTGCACAAGCCCTTGAGGACCCACCACATACTGGCCTACAATATGGTGCCGCTGCTTTGCATGCTCCACAACGTTATTCAGCTCTTCCATTCCCTTGAAGAGCAGCATATCAATCACCTGCAGATTTACTGTAGATATGAAGTTGATGATGGTAAAGACTCTCCAGTCAGAATTTATAACATCATAAGACATCTCAAAATTGTATCCCCTAACGTGCAAGTACCAGCAATCAAAACCATCAAGCTCAATATGAAAAGAAGTGTCATTCATTCAAGAACAATCTGGAGCCTACTTCTGGTCAGGCACAACAAACTATTTGTTTGGACTATTTGATTTGGATATTATCTGTCAAAGGCATCAAGTCAAGTGCATAACCCATACAAGGTTCATTCCTTTTCACTTGAAGAAACATCAAATTGCCCATAATTTCTGCGTGAAGTTGCAATTTCCTTTGCCTATCAAGTCGGGCATCTTTTCGAGTGCCTAAACAATTACCAGCTCATGTCTCTCTAACATGGTGAAACTTCTGATGTCCACTTTGGAAACTTGATTTGAGGACCATTTTAACCAACGAGATCCCCATAATTTCTGTAGGCAATACACAGTTTTTTTTCCCTTAGTAATTGATGGGGGGAAATGGAAAAGAGAATCTATACATCGGAAGAGCCAAAAGAGAGCGCAAGACCAACCCAAACATGACCTCCAAAAACGCCCTCTTGTGGGTAGTATCTAGATTTATCAGGATGCAAGGAAAAGATCCACACAAAGAATTATAGAAACAGTTGCTACTTTAAGAGACAGAAGGATGTCCATAAAATCATCAAATGACATCCAATTCAAAGTTATCCCGTCACAAGAACAAACACGATAGGAACAGATGTATTCTAAACTAGAAGGCTTCATCCTGATTAAAGTGGGTGGGCTGCCAAAACTCAGCAACTAATTGGGGTTCACCACATGAATTATTTTCTGCAATTTGATGCCATTTAAAAATCCTCAAACAACTACCTAATCTAAGACCCATTTATTGATATTCCAGTAACCAATTGGTGCATACAAGGAACTTTCAACATGTGACTAAATCGCAACCAAAAGCTTGATATTTATGAAAACTATCTCCACCTACAGTTTAAAGCATGCTCAATACTTCAGAGGCCTACAAGAAGTACTACACCAAAAAGGACTGAGAATGACCAGATTCTTTCCTTACTAAGCTTCGGTGGCATAAATGTACTCTTTCTAGAATTCTATGCAAGACCTGCTATAAGCTCAACAATTAATAAGAGTAGCATCTGCTAACTAAGAATCCAAGGAGGTCTTCAAGAAAAAACACATCTGCTAGACCTACATTCTATTCCAATAAAACAGACAGCCTCGAAGGAGACTAGAACGCTCAGCTTTAAGTTGCATAGATGAGGTCCATTAAAAAAATCACAAGGCCCTCCCCAAATCTAATCCGAATAAAGTAGGGAAAAAGATTTACTTTCTCATTGCTTAAACAGGATTTGAGTGCTCAAAACAAAAGCAAGGAAATTCTTGCCAATAACCAAGTTAAGGGCTCCATATCTGCACTTACGCGCTAAATTTCCTGTAGCCTAATCGCAAGGAAAATGGCAATTACATCAATCATAACAAACATCATCGCGATTAAATTCAGCTACTCAGTGACGAACACTAAAGATACAAAATTGGACATTGCAACTGACAAATTTATAACGAGCTACGACGCAGAAATTAAAGACTATCGAAAACCAAGCCTAAGAGTCTGTTTCTTTTCGTGATCGAATTTTCTCCCAGAAAATGATTGAAGAAATAATCAAACTCACGGGACCTTAGGATCGGTGACATAGGCGTTCTTGCGGATCTCGGCGGCGATGGTGGAGCGGAGCTGGGAGATTGTAGCGACTTCGTCCAGGTTGTATATATCCATGACAGTGGGTAGGGATCTGCACGCCGACTTGAAGAAATTGAAGACTCGGCTCTTCGCTTCATCCAGACTCGCCGAGTTCGGCGGCACTTTCACACTCCGGAGTGTAAACGCCATTTTAGTCAGTCAACTCGCCGAGCGAAGCGAACGGAAAGCTTCGGTTGCAGGCTCTGTTTTTATCACAGTGAATGGGATCTATCGAATGATGGGCCAAGAAGAAGAAGCTTCTGGCGACGCCGTTTAGAGGGGTCTACGTACTATGGTGCAGATAACACGACGCCGTTGGAAGAAGATTATGCAGTTGGGTCGGGTTGATGCTTGGTTTTATTTGTGGGTTTAGGAAAGTTATTTTCCATTGTGTACCGGTAGCTCTATTGGGCCTCCAGGCAAAAACGTAAAACAATTTAATTTTTGTTTAGCCCACTGAACATTAAAAAAAGAAAAAAGAAAAGAAAATGAAAGATCCAAGTCTTAAGGGTTGTGACACGACTCTAACATAATGCTTACATCATATCATTAGCCTTATTGACGAGGATATTGGTGGCATTATTCTAAGAAAAAATCGATCCAATGTGACAAAACTATAGGGCTTGTTTGGAAACCAGTCCAAGTTATGGTTTTAAAGGTTTAAACCATTGTTTAAACCCAAATTTTTCATGCCCGTTTGGCATGGTTCACTAGTACAGTAAAGCAACACGTGTGACTGTCTAATTCGCCATGTGTTCTCAAAAGAAGTTGCGTGCAGATAATTACCGTACACTGAGTTTGATCTCTATCATGCTACAGTACAGATCCAAAAATATCCTGTTGTGTTGGATAGTTCGTCCACTCGAAGCCTGCAACCTTTATCCCCCTCTTCCTTGCTCACTGTCGTGCACCACTTCCAGAGACATTTCGATCGATAGGAGTTGGCATCTCGCACAAGCGAAAGGAGTACCTGTTGTCATGTTGGTACTCAATTTGCATTTGCTAGACTTGTGTTCGTCCACGTCGCCCGAGCACAAAAGAAACTAATGCTCTTGAGTTCCCCAGGCGTGCAACGCAAGTGGAGCGCTCATCCCACGGATACCACCTTGTGTGAGCGCACATAGAGGAAAATAATGGTTTTATTTTTTATCATGTTAAAAAGGGTTTTGGAGAGCGGCTCACCTCCAGTGTAGAATCCTTGTGCTTCAAAGGTCCCATGCAACTGTCGCAGTAGATCACGCAGAGACAATAGCCCAGGTCAACCTTACAACCATGACTCCTTTTGTTCAGAAATCGTATCATCTTCCTGCCAAAGCATCTCACGCCTTTTGCAAATCCGCTGGAAAAGCAAATACCACAAACGACACCCATCCATACTTCCAAGGAAGCACCAGATTTTTTTGGTCAATGAATAGCACCCATCCATACTTCTAAGGAAGCACCAAGCCAAACCCAAGACAATACATCAGGTTGCCTCTCGTTGGGTTTCCACAAGATTTCATAAAAACAAATTCTTAGAATACTTCCCAATGGACATTGGTTAAAACTTTTGCCTTTTGAACTGCATTTCTTTCAATAATTCCAAAGCTTAGCCAACATAAAAAGGATACCAGCTAATATAACTTTTAATATGAGTCTCATCAGAGAGTTATCTAGTTGTAGTTGACCTTCCAACATTTACCTAAGCAAAAATCTGTGGCAAGAAGATAACACTATTTTTTGAAGAAAGCGAGTAGCCGACGTTGGGGCAATCCAATGGAAACAAGGGGGATTATCTGAGTTGTCATCCCCACGACCAACGGTTGACTTGGGCCTCCGAAGCCTGTTGAGAAAAATTGTGTATAGAAAGTGGGAAGAATATAGAATTTGAAGGGTAGAGGGACGGTTAGCGTGAAGACGATGATAACGATGCTTCAGGCTAACTTTAAGGGTGCGTTATGTTAGAGTTGATGACGTGGCAGAACACTAGCCTTAAGATTCATAATTTTATATGTGCCTTCTATATGTTTGAAAGCCGGGGGGAAATATGTATTATTTTTTTGTTAGTGTCAGACGCATTAATGGATCTGTCAGGTAATAGTGGGCGTGTATAATCTGGCAGGGTGAGAGGCAGAATAAATTGAGCCTGGGTCCAACTTATTAAACCGAAACCACAACCTTGACCCTGAACCAGAACTTAAACCGGTTTCCATACAAGCCCATAGAGATCAAATTATTGGGTGCGAGTTTGTCATAGCTGTTGACTTTGGCTGCACCTAGAGATCAGTGGGTTAGCCAGAAAGGCTAAACCATATGCAAATTACAAACAGCGTACTGATATGAGTCATGCAAGTTCTGAGTAGGGAGAACAGCCACTTCATGCAAAAAATGCTGGAAGTAGATCCAGGCTGCCCCCTACAAGTGCCCTCTTAGATGGAACCAGCATCCATCCAAGGCTGAAGGAGAAAAAGACTCCACACTATTCATGCACTCAGAAATGAGGTTGAAACTAGAAATAGGCAGTTAATGAAGAAGCAGAAACATGATATCAACACTGAGAAGATGCTTTCCATTAAATGGAGCAACTCACTATTTTTTATGGTATCTTGGTTTAGAGAACCAACTCTATAGCATTACATAAACGATTACAGGTAGAGCTGTTTGTGAACTAAATTTACATTTCCCCACATTCAGCAATAACACATGCAAGCTTAGGCCGGTTGTTGGGTCCTGTTGCCACATTCTCAATCTTCCTGACAACCAAAAGACCATCTCCGAGTACTCTCTGCACAGAAGTTAACAAAAATAAGTGACATGTCAAAAAGACTACTCAATTGGGAAAAGCAGTTAGCAGCCAAAATTGCTGGAAAACAAAGATTTGGCCAAGGCAACAGAACAGGTTTGTCAGCTCACGGATTTGGACTTGGCCAACAGAACAGGTTTGTCAGCTCACGGATTTGGAGTTGTGTTTGTCAAGTTCTTCGGTTCTATGAAATCAATCCAGTTTTTAGGTGTAATCAACTCTCAATACTGATTTGATTATTATCAATACCACTTGCTTACCCACAAAAAAAAATCTTCATACTGATGCCTAGTCCTTAATTCTCCTACAATGTTGGTATTCGGCTTGAATTATTGATACAACAACAGAGTTCAAAAGGAACTAGAGCGTACCCCAAATACGACGTGCTTATTGTCAAGCCAGTCACATTTCGCACAAGTGATAAAGAACTGCAGTAAACAGGAGATTTGATCAACACAAATTGCTATAGTTAACAGTACCAATTCTGGAAACTTCAGCAGGAATCACTTAAACATTACACCAATCTCCCAACACTTTTTTCAACATTGATAAAAAAGAAAGGGGGTTGCTCGATTAAACTAAAATTTTATGCCTATATTACCCCAGATGCATGTCCAAACACACCACAAGAGAAATAAAACATATACATTGAGGGCATACAAGGACTTCCAGTCCAGCTACATCCTTTCTGAGGCTGAAATAAAGGTAAGGGAACTTATGGATTGCAACTCCACAGACAACGCTGATGGTAAAATAATCTAATTGAGTATCATCAAAATGCAAGTTTCAGACAGTTACCATGCAGAATACTTCCTGAGTTAATATTTTGCGTGAAAGATAAAATCATTGAACAAAACCGTGACTAACACGCTTAGATGGCATCTGTGTTGGGGTCAGGGCGTGTTTCTACTCCTACATCCATACAGATTAACATACTTGCCGTTCGACTCCATTGGGGAAACTGATTGCCACACATTGTATGATGGCACAAAATTATGTATCCACATGCATGCATGTTTTAGGGGTGTGTGTTTATGTGAGTGGAAGAGAGAGAGAGAGAGAGAGAGCTGAAGTTGATGAAGGACCTGACAACCATTAGTATTTTGCCCACTGTTAGCCTGCAGAAATATGGAAAAAATGAGCCTTTCAGCATTTTGAATATTCTCATAGCAGAACAGGCACTTGTATGATATTCATGGAAAGAACATGACATTTCATAGAGATAGTAACTCATACATAGGAAGAAGAGCTTATTTCAACCCCCCTCCCCCCCCTCCCCCCAAGGATTCTACAATTCAATTGTCCCCTAATGCTTTTGTAAGGAAGTCTACTAAAATTTACAAGCCTCACAAAAAAGACTAATCAAATTTTCAATTGAAGCTAGTGTATTTTAGCTTAAGAGGCTCTATACAGTCCAGATTCGAAGAGAACTCAAAGAAAGCTTTCCAGACGGCATCACTGATCTCTATCCCAAAGAGATAAATGTATTTATGCTATTACCCATGCATATTTATCAATTAATATATAGGAAGTTGTTGCTATACAATCCTAGAATGACTAACACATCAAGAAAGTAAGACATAATGGTTCTCCTAAAGATGAAGTATGGAGGATGCAAGTCAAAGATGTGATCCCAAGTCCTAAAAATTCATGACTTACAGCTAAAGTAATGAACAAAGATGTAAAAACAATCCAAGAACAAAGGGAAGGCACAACCACCCAGTATTAAATCATGGCATACAATTTTGAAGAAGACAGACGCATACCATTGACAACAGTCCAGGACCAGTGTGTTTGGCAACAAAATTTTCATCCTCAAACCTATGTCCATAGATGGAAACACATCCACTACCATCACCCTGCAGAGCAAAAATATAATGCTAAAAGTTGCATGACAATATATAACAGGTCTAAGCATTCTGAATTTCACAAAAAATAGGTACGATTGTAGAAGTAGAGGTTGTGTACATGTAGATGATGAAAAACTGTAACCCAGTTACAACTTGTTCATTTTCATTATCATTGTACTCTAGCTCAGGAAAAAAAGGATAGAGAGATAAGTGCTCCTACATGGCACCTATGAAAAGCTTGTTCTTGCTTGCTCTCGTTATAAAGAACTGCTTCAGCAGCTTTTACAACTACTTTTAGGAACAGCAGTCATACTGCGATAATTTGTACCGGTTTATTGGATGTGTTTCTACAAAAATAAAAGGATAGAAGAGAAAGGTGTGCCATTATAGTGTGGCTAATTTGACGTCTTTTATCTTCAGTCCCTATCCTTTCTCTCTCTTGATCAATGCTCGAGCTTCCCTAACTCAGAAAGAGAAAAGGGCTTGTGTAACCAATCCTCTATAAGGCCATCCTCATTTCTTCATGCTCTAACTACCCAAAGAACTTTCATTCTGCACATGAGAAGTTGCACGTTCAATCTGGTTGTCAGCCCCAGTTCCCCAGATGGTCCAGAAATTTCTCAGCTTCAAATGTGTGCGTGGTCGTGCCGGTGTCTGCATGTTATTTCTTTTCCTTTTTTTCCCTTTGGGGACGAGAGATCAGCTTGCATAGGAGTGTAAGCAAAGGCCTAATCTTGGGACGGCATTGTAATTATAGTAAGCTAACACGAATTTACATAAGAGGGATACGATACAAAGTTACATGACGCTCACCCCAAAAAAAAAAAACTATCAAAATTATGTTTGGTCTTACCAAGAAAATGATAGAACTTGGTAAACTTTTTTACATTTATCAAATGACAGTACCACGGACCTTTAAGAAGTCACCAGCCTGAACCATGAAATCCTTAATCACCCTATGGAACTGGGACCCCTTGTAACCCACAGGCAACCCAGCTTTCCTGCCAATTCAGTTCCAATTAAATTAATAATGCAAAGCGAAATCAGCAATTAAAATGAGTAAAGACAGAATTTAAGCATGTGAGAGAGTGAAATGAGCAGTGAATCTTTACCTGTGCTCACCGGTGCAGAACTGCCTGCCAAAAAACAACAAAAAGAAAAGAAAAGAAAAGGAAAACGTAAATGTTTTTCTTTAATTTTTAAGAAAAAAGAGCATAAGAGAGAAGAGAGTGAGGAGGAGTGGCAGGACCTGAAGTTTTCGGCGGTTTTGGGAGCGATATCGGCGAAGAGCTCCATCTTGATGCGGCCAGCGGGAATGTTACCGATGGTTATGTCGAAGAAGACGATTGGGTTCTTTGCGTTGGGCGGCCGCACGTGCCACTCCACAGTGCTCCCTCCTCCTCCTGACGCCATTAATATCACGCGCTGCTTCTCAGTCCTGCTTCCAACTTCCAAGTCTGTGACCCTGTTCGAGTTTTCTCTTGGAGTGAAACAATTTCTTTTTTCCGTCTCCCAGACTCTAGAGGTTACTACTGGACTTCAGATGGTCTGGGCTTCTGTTTAAGCCCAATTTTCCAAAGCAAACATAAGGAAAGTTCACCATGTTTAATAGGTATTAGGTAGGTCGTTGATGAAGATCGCAGTGTCTCCTTTTATGGGCGCATTAGCTTTGTTTGATTTGGTTCAACCATTATTCAGCAGCCCCAAATTTTTCACACAGGTTTTATCCGAGCTATGTGACCTTTAGAATATTTGGTATATTGAACATCAATCAAGAAGACTGGGTCCTTTAATTAACTCACAAATTAAGGGCTTTATTTTGTAGAGATTTGTATCTTTTATTTTTTTTTATAAATACATCCTCCCTAACTTTTCGTAAACACACACTTAGAATCACATTGAATAAGAAAAATCATGTCACCCTTCCGGACTTTCTCAATTACAAAGGTAGATTGCAAGACCGAACCAAACACACAATCACATTGAATAAGAACAATCATGTAACCCTTCCAGACTTTCTCAAATAGCAAAGGTAGATCGCAAGTCCAAACCATCTTAAATTGTTCTGTTCTCCCTTTTCTCTCTCTTGTGCAATCCCGTTTCTATTTATTTCAACATGGTATCAAAGCCTCTTTAACTATTTCAACAAATTCCATCTCGCACAAGTTCAAGCATAGGCCATCTCATCTGCTTTATAGGGGTTCACCATTGCAAGGGGCAGCTATAGCTGCCAACAATTTCAGTTGCTAAAGGACGTCTCCCGAGAGAAGAAAAAGGAAATGGATTGGCACACCTCATAGGCCCAAATTTGTTGATGGCTTCATTGTTTGTTGGACGAAATTCCCTTTCCATCTCGTAAGCCACTAGAAAGGGCATAGTGCTCCCTGTTGTGTATGCGTATGCATGTGTGTGCACCCATTATGAAAGACTTTGAAAAGAATAAATACATAAAAAGCAACAATTAAGAAAATGTGCTACCGGGGAATACTTTCACAAAACAAACCAGATTCCTCAAATTCCAAACTTTTGTTTATTTTGCCGACAACTGAAGCGTCCATGCATGACACAGGAACCAGAGATCAAAGCCTTAACAGTACGAGGACGAGATACTTAAGGCCGTTATTACACAAACAACAAAAAGCGGCTGAAAGTACACATATATGTCGTATTAACGTTTCCTAAGCAGAGGATTTAGGTATCTTGTATTGTTTCTTGAGGAATTGAGAGGCCTCTGAGTCGCCCCTGTGGGCTAATATTCTCACTAGAGTCTTTTGATCTGCCCCTAGTCTGCTTCTGCTACCCTGCGCATCCAGGCCACTTACGGATCTCAAGTCATCGATCAATTCTCGAGTCTGCAAACAACCAATGGAAACGATTATATGTAGCTCTTGAGATGGACTCATGGGGAGTTTCCTATGGGCTATGCACATTGGCTACCAAACAAAGCAGACACTAGCACAACCAAGGCTAGAAAATATGTATCCAGAACGTAAATACTACAGAACTGACGGTGACAGTCATATCATCGTTTTGTTTTTCTCAGTACATTTATGAAAGTAACTGATACTCTCAACTACGAGGAGAGTTTTATACACTAGCAATTGGCTCATCTCTTGAACATCTCATATAGAGTGCTTACCCTTTTTTAATTAGGGAAATATCATAGTAAGCCTCATATGTATAGACAAAAATCAAATTGGATTTCATAACTTTTAATTTATTTTTTTCTGCCCCATAAGTTTTGAAAGACACCAATCCTCTCTCTCTATTCAATTTGGCTGTTAAACTACACGAAAAATAACCAAAATGACCCTCGAAGACAAAATTACTAATAACATTAAAAAATCCAAAAAAAGATATATAAATAACTTATATTTTTAAATAAAAGTATAGAAATTATGTTTCATTTTTATATTTATTATTTTTTTTACACTACTTTTCGTCTGATTTAAAGGTCAAATTGACGAATGGTGAGAATTGATGTCTTTTAAAACTTATGGGGCGTAAAAAAATAAATTAAAAGTTATAGGGTGCAATTTGATTTTTGTCCATAGATATGAGGCATACTATGATGTTTTCCCTTTTTAATTCAAGGCAAGCATAGTTTTTTTTTTGATAGGTAAGCCAATCTTATTAAAGAAGGCAAGCATAGTAAGGGCTGTTGCAGCTAGTCATAACGCAGTGACAACAACAAATTTGGACAAGCAAAGTACTTCCAATGACTTTCAGCAATCTACCATTTACTGTTGTCATTTACACTGTACTCGATAAAAACAAAGGCAAAACTAACCTCACGGCCATGCAACTTCACTACAAGCCGGACCCGTGCCACCTGATTTTCCACTACTGCACGAGGAAGTCCATCTCCCCCAGAAATGAAAAATTCCTGATAAGAAAACCCAAAAAATTAAGATCAATTTATCTTGTATGATTAAGAAGTTCATGTAATTTTTCATATTGCACAACCAAAGTCATTTGACCTCATAACTAAAGCCATTAAGGGGAAAAAACTGCAGTGAGTCTACATAATCCTTGAAAAAGAAAGAAATTCACTTTCAAGGCTTTCTACAAAACAACTTCGAAGTTTCTTCTGTCACAAGCAAAAGATGCCTAAATGAGTGGTTAAACAACTTTATGTAATGTTTTTCATAGGAATATTTTCGTTTTCTGGTTCTTTCAACAGTCAAAGGGTCTCAAATACCTTTAACACTTCTAAATCTTCTTCGAATAGTTTTTCGTCGCCTAGGGAAAAGATACGTGATGGGCCCCCATCTAATAAGACACGAAGTAAGCCATCCTGGGAAAAGAGAATTCCAGTCACAAACGGCACCATATCTATTAGAGATTTGTTTAAGGAAGCAGGGTTAAGCCGCATACAAGGGATGCTTGAAGCAGACTTGTCACAACACGATCCCTGAGCGGCTCGACAATTATATCACATAATTGAGTAAGTTCCTGCAGGAGTTGACAAGGACAGTCAGTGCTTGTTTGGACTAGTGATTTCGGTATAGTCCCTTGTACTGCTATCACTTATTAATAAGATTGTCTTGCTTATAAAAAAAAAACTAATTAGTCTAATGTCTAACAGTTAACGAGAAGACCTAACTGGAATCAGATTCAGGAATCAACAGTGAAACCAGGTAGATGGTGGCAATCATAAACACTCATTTTTTCAATCATCTTCAAGAAATCGTGATATGCTTAAATAAGTGCTAAACATCACTCAAACATACAAAGGCAGAACAGTATAAATGTTAGACTGGCTTAGTATAACGTCCAAATTCTTCTAGCGCATTGTTTCGGTCTCAACTGCAATATCTCTATATGTGAGTTTTCTTTATAACCAGCAAAGCCTCAGTTGGAACCTAACTAAACCCCGGAACCCCTATAGTGGGCCATTCCCTCTAATGCTAACCCCATCAGCAAGGCAATAAAATCAAACAAGACTGCCTCAAGCATTCAAAAATCATATATGCAATTTTATTGCTGAGGTGACACTAAGTACGTCAAGAAAGAGAATCACTATAGATGAGTAGTTAAACATAAGACTAACCATTAATAAAACCATAGCACTCTGTTCTTCCACCCGAATTTGTCCACAGAAGATAAAGAGGTTGGATCCGTATTTATTCAATAATGTATTCTACTTAAGCAACATTAACAAGTCATACAATTAAAAGGCAGCTTCATGACATGACAACTCGTACCGCATCAAGTGGTTCAATCACTGGTTCCAGCCTAGAAAGACAAACACGGGGTTTATAAAGGTTATCAATGAACTGGTCCCTTAAATCCCAGAAGATAATTTTAGTTCCTGCAACATGTGAAAACAAAACAGTCGAATCACTGACTCCGTTTCTCAAGGAAATAGACAAGGGGGAAAAATGACATTTCGTTACCGATGAATTCACAAATTCGGTCAATAGCAGCATTTATATCTTTTCTGCTCCCGTCAAATGTGTCCTTTTGAATGGAACTTTTGGATTTCTCATCAACGGATTTCTCTAGACAAAATTTTGAACATAATAAGCACTAATAAAATGCTTTAGAAACAGTTGCAATATCCTTCTCTTCTCAAAGCAGATATTACCAAGTGGATCCAATGAAACCAGGCATCATATAATATAGGCAATAGACAATCAAATCAAAGCATGGACTGTCTTATCAATGATCTCATAATAATAATTTCAAAATTACATCACGAAAGAAGCAATGCCATCAGCTCTTGTAGAAGGTGAAAGAAGTAAGTGACATATTTTCTTTCCCAAAGAATGGCATAATTCACAGTCCACAATTATATGAGAATTCCATATTTATACAGCCAAAAACCAATAATTGAACTTGGAAAGGCCCAACGTTGAGGCTTCTGAGGTCAATGCTTCCTAATTATTTCAAAGGGATTCACCTACCAGGTTGGGATTGTACTAACTTATACAAACTTGGTAATGAGCTTCCCACCTAATGGAAATACTTTATTCATTACCTAGTTCTGCTGAGCACACAAGCTCTCCCCTCAAGTTTCCTTTTTCAGTTAGCTTTAGCAACAATGAAATAAGGGTCCTTATCCAGTCCAACGGTGGAAATCTTGGGTTTCTGAGCCAAGTGCGCATGTTGGAGTCTCAAAAAGGATAACTTACACCACTTAGGTGGAGCAGCACCGGTAATGATGCTTTAGTACAGCTCTTTGTACTGTTCCGTCACTTTTTTCTTTATTCCAATAAAACTTTCCTTACTTATATATAAAAAAAAAAGAGATAAAGAAAGTTAGTCATTGCAAGAGATCATTTTGGTCTAGATCTTCCTACTGTGTTGTATTACCAGAAAAAAAATAGCACAACAAACACATGCACATGTACAAACACCCTAAGAACAACTTGATATGGTGAGATACATACTATTCAACTTTGCTCGTGGCTTTTTCTTTGTCCATCTGTCCCAAATGCTATCTTCCAACTTATTCAGCTGACTAATTGCGTACTGTTAATAGCACAAAGCTCAGAATACTATATTGCATAATAGAGAAATCAAAGAGTAATATTCTTTACCTAAAATGCAAGCAGCTAGATAACTAACAAGAAGTTCAAATATGACACAAGTAATGATAGAAAATTAGTTATGTTGAGTGACAACAATATTATCATTGCAACTTAAGGACTCTCAACGTGTTCATTATTTTATTGGACAGAATGAGTCCACATCTTTCAACAAAAACTCAAGCAATCACTTATGCAATTTCCTCCTGATAATTAATTTAGTTAACCAATGGGAGAAATTTAATTTGCTACTGTCACAAGGATTTTTTCACTACTCAGTTTTGGTGGTGAATAAGCAATAAGTATGCCACCGTTAATGGCCTTATATATTTTGGCATTCTCCATGGAAAGATAAGAAAAGCAACCAAAGGTAGGAAAGATCATGGAAGTTTTGCCACATGTAATTCTCATGCCAATAAGCAATAAGTATGCCAACGTTAATGGCCTTACATATTTTGGCATTCTCCATGGAAAGATAAGAAAAGCAACCAAAGGTAGGAAAGATCATGGAAGTTTTGCCACATGTAATTCTCATGCCCCTCTTTTGTAATTATTCTTTTTCTAAACAATTAAAAATTTTCTTTTCCTGAGCTCCATGATAATAAGTGACCTTGCAAACATCTCCTCCCAATGGTTATGATGGATTAATCCATTAGTCATGTGATTGCCTTTGAAGCTCACCGACTGAACTTGGACATTAATGCTGAAATAGATGGCACAATAGAGGGCAAATGAAAGTAATTTCCGCACTAGTTCAGTTTCTCTTTTCTCTAATTGTCTACAAGAACAGATCCCTTTTTCACAACTGCTTAGTTATGACCACAACCACATGGATAATAGTAATGGAAGAATCGATCAAGAAATCTCAGATACTGCATACAACAGTTGGCAGAGCTAACATCAAAAGAAATCACGAGTTCATCTAAATAGGGCAAGATGTAAAACCTCTAATTGATTTTGAAAAAAGAAGATCAATATGACACAACAATTTGGAACCCATAACTCCAAATCCAGAAAGGACTTTGAAATATCCAGATATTATTAGAGGACAAAGACAAAGTTAGGCTTGAACTCACATATAGAGTATTTAACTGAATGCAGAGAGTTGGTGTAGTCAAGAAATTTATTTCAGTAGACCTTCTTTCATCAGGCAGCCTAGGGTCATATATTTCCTTCTTTACAAAAGCCTTTATCCCAGCTTCTTTCTTGTATCGTGTGAGGATAGGCACAGGTGGAATTAAGTCTTCCTTGCTAGCTACATGACCACAAATCACACTTCAACACTCAATTAGAAACAAAAGATAAGTAATAAATTTCAAGGAAAAGAATAAGTTATTAGCAGCACATGTAGGGGAAGAATACAAATTTGATAATAGTAGAAAGAAAAAAAAAGAACATATAAAGACACATCTCTTCATCATGACATATTGAGTGATGCGAATTGCAATTATTAAAGAGAGAAAGAGCAAGAGAGAGAGAGAGACATATATGAAACAGATTTCTCACAATGATTTCTAAGAATATAGGTACCTAAAATAAAAAGATTGCGAGCAAAGAAGACAAAACAAAATGCTACATTTACATTCATAGAGGAAATTACAAATGTAAGATAAGTAAACAACCCCCACCTCTAAGAGACTATCAATACTGACAAAAACAAGTAAGACAGTGTCACTTCCGTATAAAGGTTTAATCTGTTTTTGTAATAGAGATTTTTATCCTCCACACTATCTTGACCACTTCTTCTCTTTTCCTTCAACTTTTTAGATTCAACACAATTCTTATACAGAAAAAGAAAAAAGAAAGAAAGAAAAGTATAAATCCAAAGGTAAATACACCTCATGCACATGTACCGGATAGAGTCCTTGACCTCACCCTTCAATCATTATTTATAGGGGAACCATTTGGAGAAGAGTACTTCACATATAAAGAGGATTTAACTTAAAAAACAAAAGGCCCTTAAGTTAAAGCTGAGTTGGTCACCTCAAATATTTCTAATGGATCATGAGTGAAGCTAAATCTGAATTTCAAGGCAGGTAGCGTCGCTTAATAGGCATGCCATAGTGAAATAAAGCCTGCCTTGGCTCACTAGATTTTGCCCAACATATCCTGGCCCACGATTTTGATCTAAATGCATACATAATTCTTAACAACTAATGCCACATTTCAATGATCAACAAGTGGAACATAAATTCAACAAAGGGATATTTCAATCAAATCGAAACCACTGGAGCAGGCTGGGCTGCGTGTGTACTTGATGCAAGTCCTATCAAGGATGTAACAAATATGTCCCCACCATTGAAAAGAGCATAAATTCTGTACCAACACGCATAGAACTTCGCAAAGAATAGTAATAATAGATGAGGACTCATAGTTTGAACGAACAAAATCATAAATATTTGAAACAGGGTTTGAGGGAAAAAACCAAAGGAGAAAAAGAAAGCACTAGTGTAAAGGCCGAAGAAAGTGTAATGCCCTGGTTCTTTATAAGAAGGATGCAACATACTATTATGTGTTAATCACACATACCCAACTTGTCAGTTACACGATTTGCATACACTTGAAATGCATTGTCAATGCCACGAAACAAGCTATTCAGCTCTGAGGACCTCATTGGAACTTTAAGAGTGAAAAATTGGTCAACTGTCTGCAATAAAATATAAATCATAAAAGGAATTAGTAGCATAGTCATAAGTGTGTGAAAGACCACATGAAAGATATGAACACCAAACAAAAGTAAACTAAAGTCTGCCAATTACTATGTAAAATGTGAGATTCAGAAACCTCCACAAACTAAGTCAAAATAAAGGAACTTTGACCAAGGAGGGATTTACACACTTGTAAGCTTCCACTGGCCAGTCCCATTTAAAATATGAAAACCATGTCTAATGCCATTGCTTCACCAGTTGAAATATGGAACCTTTTTCCTTTTTAATGAGCAAACAAATTCAGTTAACAAGGACGTAGCAGGAACAGATCTATAGCCTCCCTACTTGATTTACACAAGATCACCCTAGTAATGTTCCCCTTCATAAGATTGTTAATGGTCAGAATTTTTCCCAAGCTTACAGTCTTGACAAAACCAAAAAACTTTGCACATCTAAAACTCTTTGAGGGGAATAAGCACCAGAAAGGTGCTCTCAACTGTTAAGAGAAAGGAAAGACGTATCCAAAGGCATCCCCAACATCCGGAAACTCTACTTTAACAAAATCATCACTTTAACACCTCAGCATCCTGAAACTGTACTTTCACAACAACTGATGATGAATCATAACAACAGTGATGACGGAACATTTTATCTCAAAGAATGAAAAAGCACTAAAGAGATCCGGTAGAAGTGCCTTGGATGAGTATGATATGCAGTACCAGCACCACATCCAATTAATCCATCCTTCACCAAAGTAAAACCTACCTAACATATATGACAATCATAAGTTCAGTTGGCATCCAGCTTGCAAATCACCCCAGGAATCTAACTTCTTGCATGACTACCCAGAAGTTTATTAGAACTATTAGTAGAGTCAAAGATCTGCCTATCCTCAACAAAAGCATTCGACGATTCCTGAAACTAACTTCCCAGATGAGCCACCCTCGTACTTAGTCAAATGCATCTCAAAGAATGAAAAAATAAGAAAAATGCTTTTAAAACGTCAAAGTTATTGTTAGAAAGGACAGGAACTGTCTAGCCATTCCAACAAGGAAATATATTAACAAAGCCATGAAAAATACCGAAACAACAGTGAGCATGGAGACATTAGTAGAAACTAATGGACAAACTGGTGTAGGGCTTGTATTTTGAAGAGTTTCTGAAAAAAATTGTCAATATCTTGAATATATTCCATAACTATTGAACAATCAGAGGAAGTGACTCTGCTC
This sequence comes from Myrica gale, assembly GCA_963930655.1. Classification (NCBI taxonomy): domain Eukaryota; kingdom Viridiplantae; phylum Streptophyta; class Magnoliopsida; order Fagales; family Myricaceae; genus Myrica; species Myrica gale. Next base: position 1,376,678 of record OZ005618.1, read on the forward strand.
TGGATTAGGCAGATAATGTGATTGGATAATGGCACCTTGATAAAAGTTCAGGTAAAACAAAATCCTCCCAAGGAAAAAATTTAGCCCGACCCATGCAACATGGTTTGTGTTTTACACGATAAGAACCCAGACTTTCAGCAATCAACTTGATAGAAATCCAACCAAATATAAAAAGGTCTTTCATTTAGAGTAGCAGCTTAATTATAAAGGGTGTGTACAAATAGTCATATCCCTGGATACCTCCTCCACAATTCGGTAAACTTCAACAATTGAACTCCCATGCCGCTGTTGAGGTGATATTGGGTCCCATCTCTGAAAAATGATGCACAGGAGTATTGAGCTATATAGTGAATGAGAAATAAGCAAATATAAGAGGAAGAAAGAACACATCCCCTTGAAATCGAGGGCAAAGTGAGATTACATGAATTTTTCTTAGAACACATTTGTTAGTATAATCAGCGTTTATAATACTCACTTGAAGCAGTGAGTTCATTGCAACAAAGCATGGAAATTATCATGGAAACCATTATACACATGGTCATCCTCTGAAGGAAACTAGATAGCCAACTGTCAAGGTGTCGTGGAAAGGGACAATCCAACTGAACAAGAATAATTTGTCTATAAACGCTATTGATGTTGAGAAGAGCAAAGCATCCTTGCAATCCAACCCACCCAAGCCCCCTCTCCTTGGGGCGCCAAGATGTGGTGTGATAGAGTGGGAAACTATAACTTCATTTTCAAAATTCTATGTCATAACTGCTCTGTGTCTGGTTACCAGGAACACAAAACAAAAACTGAATAAGAACAACAGCATTGAGTATTCTATTTTACATCTTCCTGTTAAAGAACCTATCACCAAGTATTTACAATTATCAAGGTAAAAAATGTACTTCCGTATAGCCATGTCATGAACTTAGTTCCAGGGAAATCACGTTGGCAACCCATCTCACGTGTAAAAATACTTCGGTTCACATCCATGGATCTTAAAATTAAATCTGTAGGTCTGGTACTCACACGGGTGATACCTAGTTGAACATGGAAGCAGCTGAATTACTTCAAGACAAAGATGAGGAGACAGGTGCAGTCCTCAAAATCTATAAAAATTCGCATCAACACATTGCACACTCAAACAAACAAAGATGTGTTGATGCGAACTTAAGGAGGAGGAAGTTTGATCATTGACAACTTAAGGAGTAGGGGCATTTGCTTGACTGAGTGGTGCTATTTGTGTAAGAATAACGGCGAATCGGCTGATCATATCCTTCTTCATTGCTCGGTGGCTAGAGGATTGTGGGCGCATGTGCTGAGCATTCTTAATTATGATTGGGTTATGCCTAGGAGGGCGGTGGATGTGTTGTATTGTTGGAGGAGGAAGTTTGAGGATACAATTGCTTTGGCCGTATGGAAAATGATCTCTGCTTGCATTTGGTGGAGTTTGTGGAGGGAAAGGAATGGTAGATGTTTTGAGGACGGACCTTTGTCTTTGGATAGTTTGGGGGGATCTATGTTGCATTCTCTTTTTCTGTGGGCTAATTTGGTATTAGGGTGTCCTTTTGTGGGTTTTCCGGATTTTCTAAGTTTTTTAGTTTGTATGTGTCAACGGACAGCTTTGCTGTCATATTTACTCACTTATTCTACAGCTGTATATGGCAACGGATCCTTGTCTTCTTTCCTAGTTTAGTTTGATACGAGATTTCTATAACGTACGCTTGATTTCTTTCCTTGAAAATTGATAACGTACCTTGTATAGCTTGATTCAAATCTCTATATAATGAGAAGGATACACACGGTCTAGGGATTCGGTCAAATTTCCACAATTATTGTCATGGTATCAGAGCCAAGACTCTAATCTGTCTCTATGGTTCTTTTTCGATTTGGTTTCGTTTTTCGTCGTGGGTTTCGTTTCCGTCGATTTTTTTTCAACACCACCCATTTTTTTCGAACCCGTAGTACTTCTGGTTCTTCTTTTCTACTGTCGACCATCCCTGTAGTATTTCCGGCACTGGGTATTGGTGTTTTGTGGCGCTCAGCATTTGTTGTGGTGATTTTGGTGGCTTCTGTGGTGTTTCCGGTGTCCTCTGTGGAGTTTTCGGTGTTGGGTGGTGGTTTGTGGTGATTTCGGCATTTTCTGTGGAGTTTCCGACGTTGGGTGGTGATCTGTGGTGGCTGTCGGCACTGATTGTGGCTTCCGGTCTCTTGGGCTGTTTCGGTTTGCTTCCTCTTCCTTGTTTTCGGGCTGTTTGTTGGCTATTTGGATTTCAGTGGTATTTTCCGGACCTGTTCTTCTCTCCTTGTTTGATATTTGGCTTTCGGTGGACCTATTTCTTGGTCTTTGTTTCTTTTTTGCATTATTGGGCTGCTGGGCTGCTGTTTTTTGTTGCTACTTGGACTGGCTGTTATTGTAGTTGGGCTGATTGAGCTGATATTACTTACTGGGTTTGGTTTGGGCTGATTGGGTGTCGTTTGGGCTATTTGGCTTGCTGGTAGTATGTTTGACATCATCTTCATATTCTCTCCTTGTTTGATATTTGGCTTTCGGTGGAGCTATTTCTTGGTCTTTGTTTAATTTTTGCATTATTGGGCTGCTGGGCTGCTGTTTTTTGTTGCTACTTGGACTGGCTGTTATTGTAGTTGGGCTGATTGGGCTGATATTACTTACTGGGTTTGGTTTGGGCTGATTGGGTGCTGTTTGGGCTATTTGGCTTGCTGGTAATAAGTTTGGCAGCATCTTCCCGTTGCTATTATTGGGTTTCAGCTTGGTAGTATATTTTTTAAGCAATTAGTTACAACTCTACTTTACATTATCTTATCATGGATTCTGCTCCTGCTTGTGTCAAATTTACTGGTACAAATTATTGTACTTGGGCGTTTCAATTTGAACTTTTCCTACAAGGAAAAGATCTCTGGGGTCATATTGACGGCACCACTCCGGCACCTTCTTCTGCTTCGGAAAAATCTAAGGATGCTGCTGCTCCGGTTTCCTGGGCTGTTCTTGATGCTAGGATTATGTCTTGGCTTCTTAGCTCCGTCGAGCCGCACCTTGTTCCCAATTTGCGTCCTTATCGTTCCGCCCAATCTATGTGGACTTATTTGAAGAAAGTTTACCATCCAGATAATGACGCCCGACGTTTTCACTTGGAGCATGCCATTGCCCAATTTCATCATGGAAATCTCTCCATTCAGGATTACTACTCGGCGTTTCTCACTCTTTGGACTGACTATTCTGCCCTTGTTATGATGAATGTTCCATTTGATGCTCTTTCAGCTATTCAGGCTATCCATGAGACGAGCCGTCGTGATCAGTTTCTTATGAAGCTGCGCTCCGAATATGAATCTGTTCGATCTTCTTTGCTGAACCGATCTCCAGTTCCATCTCTTGATATTTGTTTCAGTGAACTCCTTCGCGAGGAACAACGTCTCACCACTCAAGCGGTTTTGGACTCTCCTCCTGACGGCTCCAGTTCAACTATTGTTGCTTATGCTGCCCAAGGCCGGGGGACTTCTATGGCGTCCAAGCAATGTTTTTCTTGCAAGGGATATGGTCATATTGCAGCCAATTGTGCCAAGAAGTTTTGTTCCTATTGCAAGAAAAATGGTCATATTATTAAAGAATGTTGCATCCGTCCTCAAAATCGCCAAACCCAAGCTTTTCAGACCTCTGTTACTGCACCTCCAGTAGCTACTTCACCGGCATTTGGTGCCTCTCCAAGTGATTTCTCTCCTCCGCTAACACCTGCAATGGTGCAGCAGATGATCGTGTCTGCGCTCTCAACTTTGGGTCTTCAAGGTAACCATGCTTCTTCTAACCTATGGTATATCGACTCTGGAGCATCTAATCACATGACTCCCAGTCCCACGGCTCTTGGTCATGTAAGGCCTTATACTGGCACTTCATTTATTCAAACAGCCAATGGTAGCTCCTTGTCAATCACTGCTGTTGGTGATGCTTCTCCTAAGATCACCGATATATTTATTGCTCCTCAGCTTTCTACAAATCTCATTTCAGTTGGCCAATTAGTAGATAACAATTGTGCTGTTAACTTTTCTGGTACTGGTTGTGTTGTACAGGATCAAGCAACGGGGACGCTGATCGCGAAGGGGCCTAAGGTGGGGCGTCTCTTCCACTATATTTGTCTGTTCCAACACCCTCTTCAGTGTCTCCAAATTTGTCTCTTTCTTGTAATACAATTGATGATTTGCGTATGGTGTGGCATCGTCGTTTGGGTCACCCCAATACTCAGATATTATCTCATGTATTCAACTCTGGTTTATTAGGCAATAAAGTACGAAGTTTTACTTCTTTTGATTGTACCTCTTGCAAGCTTGGTAAAAGTAAAACTCTTCCCTTTCCTCTGCATGCTCGTAGAGCTTCTCACTGCTTTGATATTATTCATAGTAATGTCTGGGGTCCATTTCCTGTTACATCTCATGAAAAATATAAGTATTATGTGACATTTATTGATGATTATAGTCGTTTTACTTGGGTCTATTTTCTTCGCTCAAAATCTGAAGTTTTTCGTACTTTCACTATATTCATTGCGCATCTTGCAAACCAATATTCTGCCTCTATAAAAATTTTACGTACCGATTCCGGTGGTGAATATCTGTCTAATGAATTCCGTGAGTTCTTAGATTCAAAAGGCATTGTTCATCAACGTTCGTGCCCAGGTACTCCACAACAAAATGGGGTCGCCGAACGGAAAAATCGTCATCTTCTAGATGTGGTATGTACTCTTTTGCTTGAGTCTTTTGTTCCTTCCATGTTCTGGGTCGAGGCTATGAAAACTGCTACCCTTTTGATTAATCGACTACCATCCTCTGTCTTAAATATGGAATCTCCCTACTTTCGTCTTCTTTCTACGCAGCCTAGTTACGATTATTTACATACTTTTGGTTGTGTATATTTTGTTCATTTGCCTCCTCATGAACGCCATAAGTTATCTGCTCAATCTGTTCGTTGTGCGTTCTTGCGGTATAATGTGGGTCAGAAAGGTTTTGTGTGCTATGATCCTACTTTACATCGTCTTCGTGTCTCTCTCGAAATGTGATTTTTTTCGAAAGTCAACATTTCTTTCCGTGCCCCTCTTTGCCCTCTTCTCCTGTGGTTTTCCTTCCTCCTTTTGAGGAGCCGCCATTGCCTCCGGTTTCTGTCCCTTCTCGATTTACCCCTGGTATAGTGTATACGCGCCGTTCTCGCCGACCGCCTCCTTCGCTGGCAGCCCTGCTACCTGATCCTGTTGCGCCTTCCATCCCGTCAAGCTCGGCACATCCAACGCCCTTGATACGACACTCTACTCGAGTGTCTGTACCCCCAGATCGGTATGGGTTTCCTTCCTCTGACACTTCTATATCTGCTCTTACTGCATCATTGTCCCAATATGTTATTCCCACATCCTACTCCCAAGCTGCCAAGCATGAGTGTTGGCAGCAAGCTATGCAGGAAGAACTTGCAGCTCTAGAAGCAAATCACACATGGGATCTTGAACCTTGTCCTTCCACGATTACTCCTCTAGACTGCAAATGGGTTTACTCCATCAAGATCCGACCAGATGGCAGTCTTGATCGTTACAAAGCCCGGTTAGTTGCTCTTGGAAATAATCAAGAATATGGTGTCAATTACGACGAGACCTTTGCTCCTGTGGCTAAGATGACCACTGTTCGCACTATTCTCGCTATTGCCGCCTCCAATGATTGGTCTCTTCATCAAATGGATGTGAAGAATGCTTTTCTTCACGGTGATCTCAAAGAATGCATTTTTATGAAGCCTCCCCCAGGCTTGTTATCTTCTCCTACTTCACATGTGTGTAAGCTTCGCAAGTCTCTTTATGGTCTTAAACAAGCTCCGCGAGTCTGGTTTGATAAGTTTCGGAGTACTTTATTACAATTCTCCTTCCAGCAGAGCAAGCATGACTCCTCTTTATTTTTGCGTAAAACAGAACTGGGCATTGTTATTCTTCTTGTTTATGTTGATGATATTGTTATCACTGGTTCAGACTCTACTTTACTTGGCAAGCTCAAGCTTCATCTCTCTGAGTCCTTTCACATGAAAGATCTTGACTCTCTCACATATTTTCTTGGTCTTGAGGTGCGCCGTAGTTCTTCTGGTATTTCTCTCAATCAACACAAGTATGCTTCTGATCTGGTGGCTCTTGCTGGTCTTCGAACCACTTCCATGGTTGACACTCCCATGGAGTTAAATGTCAAACTTCGCAAAAAGGAGGGTGACTTACTTGCTGACCCTAGTTTATATCGTAAGCTGTTAGGTAGTCTTGTCTACCTCACTATTACTCGACCGGACATCTCCTTTGTTGTCCAGCAAGTCAGTCAGTTTCTCCAGACACCTCGTCACCTTCACTTGGCTGCTGTTCAACGCATCATTCGTTACATTCAGGGTACTTCTGCTCGTGGCTTATTCTTCCCTGCCAACACTTCTTTGTCTCTTACGGCTTATAGTGATGCTGACTGGGCTGGTTGTACCGATACTCGTCGTTCTATCATTGGTTGGTGTCTGTTCTTGGGTAATGCCTTGATATCTTGGAAAAGTAAAAAGCAACACCGGGTGTCGAAGTCGTCTACAGAATCTGAGTATCGTGCTATGTCTCTTACTTGCTCCGAAATTATCTGGCTCCGTGGTTTACTTAATGAATTGAACTTCCCTCAGATTGAACCTACTCCCCTTTATGCCGACAATACCAGCGCCATTCAAATCACGGCCAATCCTGTGTATCATGAGCGTACGAAGCATATTGAAGTTGATTGTCATGTTATTCGTGAAGCCTTCGAAGATGGAGTCATCACCTTTCAGCATGTTGCTACCGAGTTTCAAGTTGCTGACATCTTCACCAACCCTCTTACTCGTCACCGCCATTGCTTCTTGAATAGCAAATTGATGTTGGTTGATCAACCCGCATCAATTTGAGGGGGGCTGTCAACGGACAGCTTTGCTGTCATATTTACTCACTTATTCTACAGCTATATATAGCAACGGATCCTTGTCTTCTTTCCTAGTTTAGTTTGATACGAGATTTCTATAACGTACGCTTGATTTCTTTCCTTGTAAATTGATAACGTACATTGTATAGCTTGATTCAAATCTCTATATAATGAGAAGGATACACGCGGCCTAGGGATTCGGTCAAATTTCCTCAATTATTGTCAGTATGATCTAGTTGATGTCCGTATAGTCTCTTGTACTGTCATCTCTTTTTTTTTAATAAAGTTTAACTTACTTATAAAAAAAAAAGAGTGTGCTTTTGCGTTCTGGTAACCATTATCTGTTTGTAAGAAACTTTCCAATGTATGCTCAGGAAGATGTATTGTGCACAACTCTCTGGCAGACAGGCCATCAATAGGCATCTGAGGCCAATCAGACCAAATTTTTCAAAAATTAATGCTATGTGGACACAGGATTAAGGACTTTGCATGAGTATGACTGATTTTCACATTTCATTTGTCTGTTGAACATGTTCTCAAGCCAAAAATCACAAGACATCAACTGCATTGGTATGGCATTTCTCTGTTATCCTAGGGTCTCCAACTTCACAAATACTAACAGAATCCTTCTGTCAGTAGAAACTTTCAACATCAGCTTTCACTGCATGCATCAGATAAATCTGAAGCCAAACTAGAGAAAGCCTCATTCCTTCTACCAGACATGCAGGCCAAATTGTAGGAAACCTCACGGATTTATCTGGTTAATTGTAATATGTAGCTTTATCTAATGGGGCAAGTGCATCCAGGATTCCACGATTAGTGTAGCAGTGAGCACAGGAACACTACCAAAATGTTTACGTAAGTAGTAGAGATTAAAACCAAAAAGTTCTCACTGCAAGGGCAGCTAGCATCCCTCAATCATTCCGTAACTGCATTTAGAACATGATCAGTTACAATTGAATCTTGGCTTGGTGATAAATATTGTGAATGAAGTGAGCAATCCACTCTAAAGCTGATTCCTTCAAAAAATAAATTCATGGATTTTTCCCTTTAGGCGTAACAGATCACCTCTACAGGTGGTAAGTAGAAAACAAAAACCATTTAGAAAGACAAAGTACTGAAGGAGACATAAGGTACTCCCTCTTTTGTCTCCTTTTTATTTTACTCGTCCACTAAACTTCATTACCCACATACTATTTACTAATTGGCAGCCTCACCAAGTAAGAAGCACATATGAGAATTGTACATGAGCATTGATAGTTAAGATTTGAAATGCATGAAATGAAATTTTCAGCTGACTACAACTTATTCAAGTGTTCGTCAGAAACATACATCATGAGAATCATCACAACAATGCATCCCAACCCCCAAAGGAAAAGAAAACATTCAGAAGAAGAAAGAATAGGAAAACAGTGCGAGCTATGAACATAGTATACCTACACGAGAACTTTGGAGAGAGAAAATGGAACACTAGAGCATTTACCTCCTGTTGATTCTTCTCCCAAAAAGTTCCCGGAACAAGTGGCAGACAGAAACAACAAAAAAATGCATATTTTTGGAGGTAAAATGAAATAAACTAGAGCATTTACCTCCTCTTGAATAGCCCGTTCAACCCAACCTAAAATTCTTCCGAGCTGTGAATTGAGCCACCGCATCACCAATGTTCCAGATATAGATTCAATCTAAATGAGAACAAGGAAGTTCAGAAAAGGAAAATTTAATGAAAAGTGTTGTTTTCTGTTTTTTTTGGGGGGGGGGGTAAAAAAATCAAGAGACAAATGATAGTTGATACACTGAACTACAGTTGATCACATGATCTCAAGCTTAAGCGAGCTGAAACATGCAAACAACAATATAGATAATGGAATCTATCTCAAACCATGAAATACTTAAGGGTGCACATCATGAAGTGCTAGTAAAGTATGAAGCCATTAATCTTCATTTTCTCCTCGTTTCATAGTTTGTATGGGGGATCTTTATTCAACGAGAAAAGCACGAGGGAAATAACATCCCCAGCCTATGCCACAAAATTCAAATGCAGACCTGCAAAATGAAAACAAACCCTCCCACCCTCCTTATATTGCGGGCCAATCATGCAACGTAGTAGCCATTCCAAATTTCACTCTAACAGAAGGGGTAGAATAATTTCCCAAAGTACGAGGGAGGTCTCTACATCTTCTTAATGCCAAGGAAGGCAACAGTTATTTTCCCACATAATATCTCCGGATTGTACGTCTATCATGCACATAAAAGCAACGGTCAGGCTTGCAACTCAAATATCAAGCACTGACTTGCAGTTCTTTTCTTTTTCTTTAGGGGGTTCAAAGTCAGTGGGTGACATGATTCATTATGCTTGACGATTTTAAAACAGCTTAAGATTTGATTGGCATCACTCCCTGCACTGCAATCATACAGCCTAATAGGCAGTATTTTATCATTTCCAACTTGTTCACACCGCTAAAATATCAATGAGATATGATTCGGTGATATGATTTGATTTGGGGCTATGATTGTTTCCTTATATATTCTAGCTATAACTATGGTAACGGGAAATAAATTGGGCTGTTGATTATTCCCTTGTATAGTGTAGGTCGATTCCTTGTATTGTGGGAAACCTATGTAAATCTTTGTCTATATAATGAAAGAGAACCCGAGAGAAAGGGCATTCAGACCAATTGACATAAAACCCTCCATGACAAGAACAAAAGAGACCAAAACAAAATTCTTCACTGTAATTAATCCAACTATCCCACCTCATATGGAATCAGTTTCTTGCAGTAGACCTCTGCAGTCTCCTCTTCACAAGAAGACATTATAAGGTCCAGCATATACTGTTCAAGGCTATCAGCTGCTGGAAATACAGATACAACATCCTCAGTCAAATGTTCAGCACCGTCGACAAAAGGTTTCTGAAAATGAGAGGTAAGCTTAGGACTTTATCAACGACAAAAAATGAGAAGATTTCCCACTATAATCCAAGTAAATATTAGCTTACCAGCTTGTTTCCATAGAGCTTATGAAGAAGAGACGCTGAAACAACTGCTGCATATGGATGCCTCTGAGAGAAAACTGGCATGTATACAGTTGAATCTTTTATTAGAAGTTTCTTGGTCTCTTCTGCGAGCAATGCCAAAGGATGTCCATTTATTGGCTCTGATCTCTCAACAATTAGCAGTATCTTTACCAAGACCAAGATATACATGTTAGAAAACGAAGAATGTCAGTTCTTCATTATAATTCATATAGGTCAAGTGTTAGGGTATGTGATCGAAGGTCTTGGTTATGAGCACGTTCTAATATGCTGATAGACTGCTAAAATTGATAAGACTGCTATGTTCAAGTTTCTGCAGCAATAAATGTTGAAAGGCATAATACAAACAATGCAAGAGACCCCATAGGTCCAGTTACAACCCCCACCCACCCCACCAAAAAAAACAAAAACAAAATTGAATCTCCTACATCAACCATTAAATGTACAACAATCAAGGTAAACACATACCCTGGAAAAAGCATTTTTAATGGATGATGAGATGTACAATTCTATCTGATCTCGATCTGTGATGGATATAGATTGCATTGCCTGCAAGGAAAATGAGAAATCAACATTCAACACCCTACAGATTAGGGGTGTCCAACAGCCGGTCCGGTTCGGTCCGGTTTGGCCGGCCAAACCGGAACTTTTTCGAAGTATATAGACCGGACCGGACCGGTTATATGACCGGACCGGTACGGTCCGGTTTCCGGTTTAACCGGTCTGGGTCGGTTTGGGCCGGTTTTGGGTTGGGCCATGCCATTTTGGGCCGGTTTTTGGGTTGGGCCTTGCCATTTTGGGCCGGTTTTTGGGTTGGGCCGGTTTGGAGAGGTATACTCCGGTCCGGTCCCGGGTTTTCATGAGGGTAACCCGGAACCGGACCGGAATACACCGGTTTACCGGTCCGGTCAACCCGGTTGACTAAAAGTCAACCGGGTTGGGTCAAAACCGGTCCGGTCCGGCCGGTTTTTTGGACAGGCCTACTACAGATAATACTCTATAAATGCAAAATAAACAGTAAGTTGACAAAGGACTGTCTCTTGCCAACTGAAAGCAAGTGATGTACAACCAATAACCTCCAGACTCAAGAAGTCTAATGTTATTTTGAGAAGAAAATTTTAGATCGAATGAAAAATTTGTGCACCAGGAGAAAGCTTATACATATTACCTCAGGTTCTTCCAAAAGAAGTCGTCGAGTAACCATTGCAACTGCTACTATATTCTCCATCATTGCTGATCTCTTCAAGGAACATTAGAAGTACACTAACTGAGTTGGAAAACTAGGTGAAACACTAAAAGCGCCTAAAAGGCAACACACTCGCTAGAGGAAAGCAACTAAAGTCTAAGAGATTATAACACATACGTTGAAGAACAAATAGTTTCCTAAGCTTACAAAAGCTTCAGAATAGAATAAACGGAATGGTAATTAGGCTATATTCTAAGTCGAGGACACATGAATGGAATTTTTTTTCTTTATAATTAATAACATTTTTAGTATATGAAATAATGCTTTTGTTTCAAGGAAACAGGATAGACAGATTTATACTATGTTGACAGAAATGGCTGTAGATATTTTTTTTTGATGAATAAGCCAATCTCATTAGAAATAGTAGAAACAGTACAAAAGACTATACCGTCATCACTACTCCAAACAAGCAAGAAAACTAAGGAAATCAACAAAATCTAGAAAAGGAGAACCAAAAATCGAGGTCACCCAACTAAAAAGCAAGGACAACTGCTACAGAGAGAAAAATCGAGGTCACCTAACAGAGAGAACTAACAGGGACAAGCACCAGGGAACTGGACCAAGAAAGGCAAGAGTTGGAGAGGAGAGAGAACGGAGAGAAAAACCAATTTTCCCATCTTCACAAAGTAACTTAAAATGGCTGTAGATATTAAGCACCATAAAGCAGATCTTTCCCTAAAGAAAGCAACAGAAAGCAATAGATCTTCAAATATTTTTAAAGAATGTAGCAGTTTTCACTAAAAAGTTCTAAAACTGAGATACTTTCAGGTTTCCTAAAGGACAGATTTTGCATTCATGATTTTATGTATCACACATACTATTTTCAGCGTATATGTTATAAGCAGAAGAGCAGATGCTAGAACATAGTTACACTCATACCACTTTTACAAAATGAATTCGCTGAAATCATGTGTTGTAGCACACATTAAAAACCATATACATATGAATATGTGAATACAACCATAAATGGAAGACATAAGGTGACTGTAGGACCGAAGGAACAATAAGAGAAACTATTTCTCTAAAACAACCGTGTATCACTAATGCATGAGTAAATAATAGCTCAAGGAGAGCATTCAAGTGGTGAATTCTATAAACCCATCTATTCTTGTTTTATGACATTTTGGATGCAGTCAAAGGGACAACCATTTCAGTCCAGTAATGCAATCTAGGAGCAGCCTGATGACCTATCAAACTAGACATCAACATATTCTTCCGAATAGCATATCAAACCTCAGCAAAGTGTAGATGGTAGTCTCCTAGCTGCTTATCAGCCCATCTCTGGACAGGTGATAAAAAGGATTGTAAGAAAGACAAATCCCGAGAGCCCGCTTGTTCAACTTTAGCATGCAAAGTACCCAAGTGTAACCTCTCTTGTGGGCCTCGTTGTTCCTTCAATGATATTTTGTTCAGCTGTTCCATGGCATGTCGCAGGATTCCTTGCTCGCTTGTAATAACATACTACAGTCATATAAAAGAGAAAACAGAATAATGAAGTCTGATAACAACTACAATTCCTTCTAAATCGTACTGATGCCATTTGAGAATGATTAATAGGTCTGGTGCACGTGTCTGTGTCGTTGTATGCATCATTGCAACCAAATATCACAGGCTTCTACAAGGTCATATACATTAATGCATTACATATATGTATATATAAAGAACCAACCCATCCATTTTGATGGAATGCAATATGAACCTCATGTAGAATCCTGTCATATAGTACAAAGGTTAGAGAGGCAGTTATCATGCATTCCCCGTATCAGATTATTGTCAAGAACGAAGACCAAAAGTGGTGAGGGACACACACTTGTTTAAACAAACATGAGACATATTTTTCAAATGGACACCACCTGTTAAGCACATTGCTGGCCTCCTTGCGGGAATCCCTTAAATGTTTGTACTTCTAATACAAAACTTTAAGGATGCTGAAAAAATAGTAAAAATGGAACAGCTCTAGGGCAAGGAGATGCTGCTGCAGTAATAGATAGACGACAGAACACAAATCACTTTAAGAAGCACATATAAATACTAGTAATAATTGTTTGTACTGCCAGAATTAGACCGGTAAAACAAGGAAAACTTGTTTAGATGCCAAACTTGAACATTAGTGGATGCATAAAGCAAGTAAATCAGCCTCAAGAGACAGCTTGCAAATGAGAAGAGGCTGAAGAGAAAATAGGAAGAAAGAGGGAGAGAACATAACTCGGTCAATACAATGATCCTTTTTGAGTGACATGAAATCCTTTTCATACGCTGCAGTCTCTTTTCTTATGGGCAAATTCTGTGTTGGGTTTTCCTTTTTTGAATCTTTCATATTTCAGTAGGTTTTTATCTTGTATGCTTTAGCTGTTCTCAGTACAGTCTTTTGTACTGCTAACACTTTTATTTTTAATAATATCTTATCTTACTTATAAAAAAAAGGAAAATAGAAGGGAATCAAATCAAAGATGCTTCTTGTTACCAGAAATTAGAGGTGCATACTACCTTGATCAACTTAAGAGATTTTCCCCGGATTTCATCGAAGGAACTCAGAAAAATGAGGCCTATTTCAAGTCTTTGATCCCCCATGAATGGAAGCGGCTCACACAAAGTCCTTAGTCATTCCATTATGATTTCCATTTTCATGGCCTTTGTGGCAAAGTTCTTTGAATTTTAAAAGGAAAAGAAGCAGAACAACAGAAATGCTCAACTATTTGTAACTTCGACTTTGATGCCATTGTATCGTGCAGAACTCAGAAAATTGCATCCTGACAAGGCCAGAACTTCCACATATTCGTTAGAAAGAGAAATCAACAAACCTGACATTGAGATAAGTGAATAGGATTCAATGTCTATATAGGGTGTCTTGAACAATTTAATCTGCACCTTAATAGCGGCTCATAAGTATTGCTTTGAAGATACAGAGATGTCGTTGGAGTGTTTGAGGGGTTTTTTGTTGCAATCTCTTTTCCTTTGGGCTAATGCGGCGCTGGGTTTTCCTTTTTCGGGCTATCCAAATTTTCTTAGCTATATTAGCTTGTACTGTTAACACATCTTTTTATTAATCCTTTTATTAATAAAGCTTAACTTACTTATAAAAAAAGTATTGCTATTATGATTTCTCAAATGAAAACGATTCAAACTTCTGGAGACTCATCATGACAGATCCAATCTAACAAATGAACACCAAGATAAAAGAGAGAGAACCTACTCGCGAAGGAAGTTGGCGACTCAATGATGCTTAGTTATTATATAATTTTTTTTTATAAGTAAGTCAATCTTATTAAAGAGAAGAAAAACAAAGAACACAAAACAACGGAATCAACAGTACAAGAGACTACTGAAAACCCCAAAAGCCAACAAACGAGAGCCCCTCCCCACCTTAACATTCCAACCTTATCAAAAACGCCCTATTATCCCAGAGAGAGAGAGAGAGAGGGAAAAAAAGCCCCAACCGCCGCCAAACAACGCCAACAAACGAGAGCCCCTCCCCACCCCACCATCCCAACTCAAGATTCTTGGCAGCAATTAAACAAAGTCAAAGTCCGCCCGTTGTTCTTAGTCTTCCTAGCGAACGAAGAAAATCCTTCATAGTTAACCGAAGAGTTCAATCCCTTCAATTCCCTTAGCAACTTTCCTCCTGATTTTCTAGATTTTTTGAACTAAACTGCACCCTATCTCTTTCCAAAGCTGCAAAGAGACTCCTCAGCTCCTCCTCGTGACCTTCACTCGACACCCCAACCAACTGTCCCACAGAGGAAACCATGTCTAAGACCCATCCCGAATCACCAAACGTCGGAGATTTCCCCTCCAAAGTGTTACTAGGGAAACTAACCGCCAAGGGGTCAACATGCACCAGTTCCCTCTCGGTATCTCGAAGAAACTCTCCATCCTCCATCTCGAGAGAATGTGACTCAAGAACTTGACCACATGAGCTCTCAACACAAACCAGGACCTTAGACAACTCCCCTCCTACCTCTCCCGCCCCCGTGAGCACGTCCACAGGGCACCCAACATCAACACAATCAGACGGGACCACCCCCTCAGCAAGCCCAGTGCACTGCCCATGAGACAGAATATCCCCACCAGGGTCAACACCCAGCCCATCTCCTCCAGACTTGACTCCGAACTCCTCTAGACCAACCCTATCTACCCAATCAACATTACCCTCGCACGGGCCCACGACAGGAGCAACACACAACCTATCATCTATACCCACCCACTCAACCTCTTGAAAAGCCACTAAGGAAGAGCCGTTGACCCCATTTGGGCCTTCAAGAAGGAAATTCAGCCGAAATAACACCCCCTGGGAGGAAACAGCCATGTCGGCATGCACAGGACCAAAACTCGGCGACTGTTCCGGCGCTGGAACCCCATCTGAGCCTTCAGGAAGAAGAGTCGACAGACAACGCACCCCCAGGGAAGAAGCCTCATCGGCAGGCACAGGACTTGATGTCGGCGACAGCTCCGGCGCCGGAATTACCACAGGGCAGATATCCCTCGTCGCAGAAGGCGCCAACGATGAGCCTTCCGCCAGCGCGGGCTGGTCAGGACCGCCTGCCATTGCAGCAACCAAAACGTTGCCGAACCCACTCACCAGCGACGGGTCGCGATGAAGATCGGCCCCCATCTGGCTACAGCCATCCAACGGGCCGAGAAACTCCAGCCAAACCGCATTTGTCGAGTCCGAAGAGCCCAACTGAGTCATAACCAAGTGACCAGAAGCAGAAGAAACTGGGCCCAGCCCATATGCCTTCAACAGAGCCTGCGGGGAGGAAGGCTCCTGCCTGTCCCACGCATTCTCAACCTCCACCCCAGGGCCTAGGGAATCAGCACACAAAAAGTTCAGCCCATCGTCCTTCTCCAAAAGATTTAAAAGCATGTTGATCTCTTTTTTGAACCCCATCAACTTGCTTTTCCAAAATATCACGTCAATCACCTTGCCGCCCGCAGTCTTAGCTTTTAATGCCATCGCGTTGGAAACTGAAACATCACCCCCTAAAATCTCATGCGAAGATGCAAGCATCTTTGTCTTCTGCACCACGCCACCATCAACCTCTGTGACGCCTTTCACGGCCACACCCCCACCCCCAGAGCTCTCCACTGTCGTCCCTCGCTTAGCAACTTTGACAAAAGAAACCTCAGTATGAACTCTAGAACTAGAAAAACCCCCCTCGTCCACTATTGAGCTTACCAAGGTGTGAGACCACCTCCTGAAACACAGCGACCAGATCCTTCCATATGGACCCCTCTTTACCTTCCGGTATCATCACCACTCCTTTCCAGTGCCCACCACCAAACTCCGCTATGGCAATATACCTCCCTGCCTTGTTACTACATCGCTGCGCCAAAAAGGCCCGGGAAGCTTCGTTAAATTTAACGACAAACTCCTTATTGGCATCCGCCAGCAGTCTACTCGCCATGTTCACCAACCACACGGCTCCAAACCTCCCGAGGAGAATAGAGCTCAAAGCCTTCCGGCTCCACTCCGAAAATTTCACAACACCGTTGCCTAAAACGGTAACCTGAAACTCCTTTGCTTCAACACATAATCGACGGGAAAAAGACAACATGACCACCTGACTGAACTACTGGCAACACCTCACCAGCCCATGACAACGAACAACCAGAAAAAAACAGACTAGAGGATCATCCTACCAACCCCAGCACCCAACAGGGACAGGATAGTTGAGAGGAGAGAGAACGGAGAAAAAACCCTCAAGATCATTCGTTATAGTTATTTTATAATTGTAGCTCCAACTTACATTAACACCCAAATTTGTGACGAATGTGTTCTGCATCATCTTAATAGTTTTTCTTTCCCTAATATAGGTTAAATATAGTTAAGCAGAACATGAGTTGAAGAATGTAGAACATTCAAATCAGATCAATTCACTCTACCTCATCTGAATAACTACTTTCATTCCGTAAACTTTTCGTGAATCCACTTCAATAGGGGAAATCTCAGTCCTAGGAACAATTCCACTCAACAACTTTTAATGCAACCTAAAATGCCAAGAAGATTACGTACAAAACACTGATATAATGAAACACAACATAAACTGTTGTGGGGAGCATATTCAGAAATATGATGTGTGAGTGACACAGAGAGAGAGAGAGAGAGAGAGTTCTACCTATAGCCCAAAATTCTGAGTATGCATTAGCACAATAATCTAACTCAGTTACCCATGCAAATAAAGTTTAGAGAGTTCTACATATGGCCAAACATTCCCTGTATGTGTCCAACCTCTCATGGGCGCCAATCCAAACTGTGTATGTGTATGTGTATGTATATGTATCTGGAGTGTGAGAGAGGCAGAAGGGAAGGGATGGAGGCAGAGGAAGAGAAAGGGTCATTAATGTCCAAAAAGTTCAAACCTCCCAGTAAGCATTGGTGGGATAAAAAATTTGGAGCATGGATATTAGAAATGAAACACAGCTCATCCTCATCAACTTAATGTAATGTGATTGTGAAGCATTTTCTACCCTAGGAACATATGAAAAGCATTTGACTGACTGGTCAACTTGGCAACAGAAAAAGCTACTATTATGAGTACTATACCTGTCGAAATAGCACCCATGCATAGCAGGTATGATGTATCGTCTCTGTGATTCCTAAAACACGCCAGGTCGATCTCAAGAGTTCAAGGATTTCTTCGACTTCCTGGAAACAAATATAAGCTCTAGATAGTCAAAAAGCAAATTATGGAAGAATGCAGCTAATGTGAAGCATCATATATTTGTGTTTTCTAGAGAGATTTATTCGATCAGATTAGACTCCAATTAACATCCTTACATGTAATTTAATAAAGAATCATGAATTCCAATGCATGTCTAAACTATCAAACATCTAACAGTAGTAAATTTATAAGTAATACGATACATGACTCAAACCTAAACCTAACCCCATAAAGCTTCAATGTGTAGTTAACCAGAAACTACCTCAGAAATATGAAATAATTCTAAAACTTCTAAATTTGAAAGCTCTTTCTTTCATGTCGTCATCACGTAACAAAAAAGCAACTAACCTCTGTCAGCTTCCCCTCATCCAACATGTCGAAGACACTGAGAAGCAGTTTCTCGTATAGTCTAACATTTAGGGGATAACCATCGGCCCAGTGGCAAACTTCACCAGTTAAATCACCTCGAGCTGGCCTCTCAGCAAGTGGAATAGCAATCTCTCTGAGAGATCTCAAGCATTCTGCTCGTTGGAGCTCACCCGTGGAAGGTGGAAGAGACTAAAATCAGAAAAGAATAAGAAAAATATACTTATATGGATCAAGAGCAGAAAGGAAAAGAAACATGCAGAAGTGATAGAAGCATGCTAAAATGTAAACGAATTCAAGCACGAAAGAAGGTTAAAGTCACCCAAATCAATGGATCATTTAATTACCATCTTGGACAGGAAAAAAGAAAAGGCCTCTAAAAATTCTTCACTACAAGGTGCTTGCATTTTTTTCTTTAACAAACAGCCCAAAATTTTCAGAAAATGGCAAATGGTTGAAGGGTTCATGAAATAAAAGATAACCACAGTCATTTACCCAAATAAAAAGGATTATAATGTACAGTCCTTTAGAAAAAACCATTTTTATCAGGATACGACACAGGCTTTAACGAGTTACAAGAAATTTATACAGGAACAAGGTTGATCATAAATCTGTAAATGTAATATTGGGACAAACTCGAGCGTCAGGATCTTTTTTTTTTTATGAATAAGTCAATCTCATTAGAAATAGTGAAAACAGTACAAAAGACTATACCGACAACACTACTCCAAATAAGCAAGAAAACTAAGGAAATCAACGAAATCTAGAAAAAGGCAACCAAGCACCGAGTTCACCCAACAAAAAAGTAATGACGACAAAACACCCTTCAACCTGAGGATAGGTGAACCCGGTATGCTTTGTAAGCTGGATGTGCAAAAGGTTTATGATCATGTGAACTGGAACTTCCTTTTGTACCTTCTTCGGAGTTGTGGTTTTGGGGAAAGATGGTGTCGTTGGATTTCCTTTTGTATCTCGACTGTTAAGTTCTCGATCATTGTCAATGGGTCTCCTGAAGACTTTTTCAGTAGTTCTCGTGGTTTGCGCCAAGGGGATCCTTTGTCCCCTCTTTTGTTTGTTATTGTGATGGAGGCTTTTAGTGGCATTATGGGGAAGCTGGTGTTGCATGGGGGGTTACAAGGTTTTAAGGTCGGGTGCGGGGGTGTCTATTTCGCATCTTCTTTTTGCAAATGATACCTTAGTGATGTGTGGGGCGGATGTGGATCAATTTCGGAATCTTAGATGTCTTCTCTTATATTTTGAGGCGGTCTCGGGCTTAAAGATTAATCTCTCTAAGTCTGAGGTCATCCCTATTGGCAGGGTGGAGTATGTGCGGGAGTTGGCGGGTATTCTTGGGTGCGGCATCTCCTCATTGCCTATTAAGTACCTTGGTCTCCCATTGGGTGCTTCTTTCAAATCCACTCATATTTGGGATGGGATAATCGAAAGGATGGAGCATCGGTTGGCTGGATGGAAGCGGATGTACCTCTCTAAGGGTGGTGGGCTAACTCTTATCAAGTCTACTCTTTCGAGTTTACCTACTTACTTCCTTTCTTTATTCTCTATCCCGGCGGGGGTGGCGAATAGGATGGAGAAGATTCAGCGAGATTTCCTCTGGGGTAGTGATGATTGTGTTCACAAGTTACATCTTATGAAGTGGAATACGGTGTGTTCTCCGTTGCATGATAGGGGGTTGGGCCTTCGTAATATCATAATGTTTAATATGGCGTTACTTAGGAAATGGTTATAGAGGTTTGCGTTGGAACGGGATAAGTTGTGGAGAACGGTGATTGCTGAGAAATACGGTTGTTCAATGGGGTGTTGGTGTACGAGTTCTACCCGTGGCTCTTATGGGGTTAGTCTGTGGAGGTACATTAGTAAAGGGTGGGGCACTTTCAGCAAGCATATTCGGTTTAAGGTGGGGACTGGTGTTAGTATCAGCTTTTGGCATGATCTCTGGTGTGGTGATAAACCTTTGAGTCTCTCTTTCCCATTGGTTTTCTCTTTATCTCGTTGCAAGGAGGCTATGGTGGCAGATTGTTTGGTGGATGATGGTGATCATGTGGTGTGGAGTGCCCCTTTCTCTCGAGCTGCCAATGAATGGGAGATGGAGGATTTTGGTTCTTTCTTTGCTTTGTTGTATGGGGTTGTTGTTAGCAGAGGGGAGGATGATGTGATGGTTTGGATGGGCACTAAGGATGGGATGTTTTCTGTTAAGTCGATGTATGGCTTGCTCAAAGGTGGGTCTGGTCTCTCTTTCCCTTGGAAGGGGGTTTGGAGGTCCTTGTATCCTATGAGAGTTTCATTCTTTGTGTGAGAGGTCTCTCTTGGTAGGAGTTTAACTATCGATAATCTTCGTAGAAGGGGTTTTATCTTGGCAAATTGGTGTTTCTTATGCCGTGATGCTGGGATAAAAGCTGATGATGCAGAACTGTCATCATACTTTCATTTATATATTTGGCTCGTAATAAGGAGGCTACGGTGGCGGATTGTATGGTGGGGAATGATGATCTTGTTGTGTGGAATGTTTCCTTTGTTAGGGCTGCTAATGATTGGGAGTTGGAGGAATTCTCCGCGTTTTTCTCCTTGTTGTATGGGTCGGTGCTTAGGAGAAGGGAGGAAGATAAGATGTCATGGACTTGTTCTAAAAATGGTTGTTTTCGGTTAAGTCTGTACAATTTTGTTGCTTGTAGGAGCAGATTTTCTTTTCCATGGAAAGGAGTGTGGAGGTCGAAGTGCCCTTTGAAGTTCTCTTTCTTTGTGTGGGAGGCTATGCATGGGAAAATTCTTACTTCGGATAATCTTCGAAGAAAAGGCATCTACATTGTTGATCGGTGTTATCTTTTTCGCGATGACGGGGAGTCCATTGACCATGTGCTCCTCCATTGTCCGTTCATGCGGGGGCTTTGGAATCATGTGCTTGCCATTATGAATTTTCATTGGGTGATGCCGGAAAAGGTGTCGGGAGTGTTATGGAGTTGGAATAGGAGGTTCTCGAATCCGATTGGGCTATTTGGAGAATGATTCATTGTGCATTTGGTGGTGTATTTGGAAGGAACAGAATAGTATAGGTTTTGAAGATTGTTCTCTGTCTTTGGTGAAGTTGCAAGGATTTTTGTTACTCTCTCTTTTTAGTTGGGCTAATGCAGTGCTTGGCTGCCCTTTTATTGATTTTCGTGATTTTCTTAGTTTTATGGCTTGTTTAGACTAAGTGATTTTGGTATAGTTCTTTGTACTGCTTTCGCTTTTTCTAATGAGATTGGTTACTTATAAAAAAAATATTTGAAAAAAAGAGAGAGAAAGGAGGTCGGGGAAGCCATTGCCTATGGACATCAAGGATGAAAGCAAAAAAACATAAGACTCTTGGTTCCATTTTGGAATTCTGCCATAAGTATTATAGCGAAATATGGTAGCAAGGTGGGAGGATGGAGGACTCTTGAGCCTCGTGGTTCTTATTGTGTGTCTATGGAAGTATCTTTCAAAGGGTTGGAATTTCTTCTTTGCTAATACCAAATTTGTGGTGGGACGTGGTGCTAGAGTCCGCTTCTGATATGATTGTTGGTGTGGAGAGTAAGCTTTGGGGTTAGTGTTCCCTCATCTTTTTTCTTTACCCACGAATCAAGATGCGGTCGTGGAGAATTGCTTGGATGTAAGCTCCGGTGTGTCTGTTTGGAATGTTCAGTTTCTTCGTACGTTCAATGATTGAGAGTTGGATGAAGTCTCGACTTTCTTTTCTCTTCTTCAATAAGAAGAGGTGTTGATGACAGGTTGCTTTGGATGGGTTCCAAGAATGGCTCTTTCTCAGTAAAATCAATGTATGAACTTCTTGTGGGTGATTCTGCTAAGGTATTCCCGTGGGCGACAGTTATGGAGGACTCTAGCACCTTCGAGAGTCTCTTTCTTTGTGTGGGAGGTGGCTCAATGGAAAGTGCTGACCATAGATAATTTAAGGAAGCGGGGTATTTGATTGATTGGTATTATTTGTGTAGATGTGATGGGGAGTCGGTGGATCATATTCTTCTTCATTGTTTGGTTGCTAGAGGATTGTGGTCACGTGTTATGCATATTGAATCTTTCTTGGGTTATGCCTAGTCGGGTGGCTGAGGTTTTGATGTGTTGGAGGACATTTGATGATCTGACAACTTTGGTGATTTGGAAGACGATACCCTTCTGTATTTGGTGGTGTTTATGGAGAGAAAGAAATAGTAGATGATTTGATAATAAGGTGTCGTCATTGGAATTCTTGAAGGGTCAGATGTTGCAGTCTCTTTTCCTATGGGCAAATGCTGTGTTGGGATTTCCATTTTTGGATCTTTTGAATTTTAGTAGATTTTTATCTTATATGCTTTAGATGTTTTCAGTACAGTCTTGTGTACTGTTAACACTTTTTTCTTTAATAAAATTTTTACTTATAAAAAAAAAATTGTTTTTAAATGTGACATCATTTAATGCATTCACATGCTGTTGTTCAAACTTCTTTATCTAGTTGAACGTATAAAATCTCCCCTTATCTTCATGTATACGGTATTATGGCCATCCAAGAAATGAAAGATACAGTCAAAATGGGTACAGTTGGAATAGATGGATGAATAAACAATTTCACCAACAGATAATTATCTTAAAACATAGAAATATTAACTGCAGCATTTAAGTACTCAAAACAAAGAACAATAGCGAGAATAGAACAGATGACATGATAGACATCAAACAAGGCAATGATAAAGTTACAGCCCAAGAATAATACACAAGTTAGCAACAGTATATGATCTACTTTTCTTTCTCCCTGATAGTAACGAACGACCAAGCAAGAAACAGAAGGAAAACTCCATTAGTGGGATGAAAACAGAGATAACTAACAGATTCAGCAAGAATCTAGTCCAAAAGACCAAATAACTACAATTAGCCTCTTCAAGGACAAGATGCTTCTAAAAATCTTTGAAGTCAAAGTTCATCTTTTGGCCAAGAAATTGGCATCCAACTTGCTACTTGCACACCCAATCATATCTATAAGAACTAAGCAATTCTTGTTTTTACGGTGCATACCAATGGAAGCATGTGAAGCATAACTTGCACTGTGAAAAAAGGATTTTAAAAAAATCAAACCTCAAAAGTAACTAGTTTAACTAATAGTTCACAAGACAACGGTTTTAACAGTCAATCATGGAAGGAATACAGATGGATGCTACATTTTAGCATGGTATGGTGGCAAGCAACAGCCAAAAAGAAAAAGAAAATGTGAATCCAAGAAACACACACCTCAGACTCCTCAATCTTTGCCAGAAGAATCCTCAATTCACTTGCCTTGCGGCCAGATTCCCCAAATCCAACAACAGGATGATTAATAAGCCCCTCCTCCAACATATTTAACTGAGGAAACACAAAATTGACAATATAGCCACCACTTCAAATTTTCCTTAAAGAGAATTAGTATTTCCCACAAGCCAAATGGTAGAGAAAAAGGGGCAGAACTCACCTGCCTTTTCTGCCACTTTATGTACGCCTTCTTGTCAGAAAATTCTGTGCGTGAGATACAACATAACAATTCCAAAGGAACCAATAGGGTATCCATTCTTTTCCCCACTTTTCCAACGAGTGCATTAAGCAGCCCTTGTCGTGTTCTGATATCCATTGCCTCAGATATCTTTATGCACATAAGAACAGCAAAAAAAAACTTTTACATAACTATTGCAGAAAAAGCAAAAGTAAGCAGAAGACTTCCTTTTATTGGGTAAGCAAACACTATAAGAAAACCTCTGTTTTAGATGACTAAAAGTCAACAACTGATTAACTTTAGGCAAGTGGGATGACATAGCCAGTCCCATAATCAACATGAAAATCAGCTAGTCCTAGAATCACAAATGGTAGCAAACAATTTAATCCATTTTGAACTATTACCAAGCTTGTAAAATCACAAACGGTCTCATATTAGTAATTCTGAGATTGTCCCTTGAATTTATAATGAACTTGTTTATCTTAATAATATTCTAACAAACCATATATTGATGCTTAGGCTATGTTTGTTTGTGTTTTTGAAAAAAAAAATTGAGATATATTTTTTTGGGTGTTTGTGAATGGTGGGGCCCATAGAAGAAATGTTTGGAAAGAGAAAGTTTTTGAAATTAATTCTCGTTAGAATGTAAGAGTAAAAAAAGAAGTTTGGAAAGGTGGGAGAAGTTTTATGGGTTTTCATAAAAAAAAAATAGTTTTTGTGTTGTTTTTCACAAAAATTGAGGTCAATGAATGATTAGATAGAAAATTTTATTGAAGATTGAAATATTTTTTGTGTGAAAAAATCATGTTTGGATTATAAAACGTTTTTGACATCAAAAAAACGTTTTCAAGGACCATTAAACAAACATAGCCTTAGTCTTCCAAGTTTATGATTCTAAACTATTGCCTTCCAGTCATAAACATACCAGACATAATCCAACTCCTGTGTTTGATCTAAAAGGTTAAGCTCTCCTTCTATAATTGTACATTCTAGGAAATTACGGAACACGAAAACCAGGCCAAGAGGGGAGTTGGTTTCAAGCAACTGCGAACTTAATTAACTTGGATGCAGGTTCCTTCAAAGTAAATCGACAGATCAGAAAGAGCCAAAAAGGCAAGAGCAAAAGAAAACAATTCCCAAGGAACTCTTTAGCTTTCCACTCCTCCAAAGGGTCACTAGAAGCAAACGTCACAAGAATTTGCGATCCATAAAACACTAGGCACTTCATTGGAATATTTTAATTTTTACTCTGCATCAATAATTTCTCCTTTGAAACATATGACGAATCTATTTTCAGATATCACTATGTAGATACATCACATAAAGCTGACATCGTATCAATTCCATGAAATGAAAAATAAAACAATGCTACTACATAAAATTTTGACAGACTGCTGCAAAGCGAGGAGATGTAATTAGCATTTCTAACAGTACACCAAAACATAAAATAAAAGGAAAAATATACTTTCCACCCACAAAATAATTTCGCACCCTAAACTACCACGTTTAAGACATTACACCCACAAACTACCCATCCCTAACACATTGCACCCTATGGTGATTTTTTAAAAAACGAAATGACGATTATGCCTTTAATCCTGCTATTCATGTGACTTTTTTAAGGCATAATCGATATTTCGTATTAAAAAAAAAAGTCAATTTCCATTCAATTTAACTGAAGAAATAAACGGAGGGTACAATATATTAGGGATGGATAGTTTTTTTTTTTTGATAAGTATTAGGGATGGATAGTTTGTGAGTGCAATGACTCGAATGTGGTAGTTTAGAGTACAAAGTGCAAAACACGTGATAGTTCGTGGGAGAAAAGTGTATTTTTTCCTAAAATAAAACTACAAATGGAGTGGAGATGTGAAAATCCCTGTTAGGAAAAAAAAATCTCAGTACCTCCATCTGAACACGCATGGTCTCCAACAAGGTGACCAACCCAGATGAACGTTGTGACTGCATCATATTTTCACTTCTACTACGTCCAAGCTTCCTCATCAACTTGGACCTTTTATCTTTCTTCTTCTCCTTTAATGGCACAATGAGACCCCTGTTCAAATATTGATAACAGGAAAAAAAGTAAAGGATGCAGAAGGCAAAACAGTAAATAAACCAAGTAGGAGACAAAGTTCAATGACAAGCCCTCATTAGTCTAGACAACCAAGAATAATGTGCAGGCCCAAAGAAGATAATACAAGCATACCCTGTGGCCCCAGCGCATGCCAAGAGGACTTCATATGCAGTTTCACGGAGGTCATCATCAGTGATTCCTGAAAGCAATAAAATTTACAAAGGATATTGGAAACCATTTCACGCACTTTGCCTTTTCTTTTGATGGCACAGTAAATATACAACTCACCCTAAGGATGCAGATTTGCCCCTTGATCATAATATTAGTCAAGCAACCAACCATGAAGAAAAACATGGCATTCATATAAACGAACATTGAAATGGCAATCCATTGTCTTGAACCTTATCTCATCCATGGTTATCATAATTACAATCTCACGACTGCTGTGGTGCAACAGTAACTATCTTCATGTAGTCATACCTTCAGACAATACCATCTGATAGTTTTAGATTATCCGGATTTGCTTAGCTTCTTAGCTTGTATGGTTTAGGTGTTTTCGGTACAGTCCCTTATACTGTTAAAACATGTTTTCCTTAATTAAATTTTAATCCACTTATAAAAAAAAAATTATTTAGGCAAAGGATATTTCCTTTTCTTGTTTTCTGGTTAAGCTAGGTTAGGTTCAGCTTAGACACACCGCAAATCTTTACCACCTGAGCTAAGTCCAAGAGGAATCATAAAGCGCTAGGCATTAATTTGACTGATTAACGGTATTAAATTCCATTGCCCCAAAAAACAAGAATGATTCAGGTAGGGATACATGTCTCTAAAATTGACTATTGACTGTTATATGCATAGGTGGTATTAACTTCCAATAATTCAACGAGCTTCATTTTTTACCCAGCATCCCTGCTAGCATGGGATGCACTTAAGGAACCTATTCTTCCAATCCATGTATCTAGATCTTGATTCAATTTACCTGTTGCAAAAGAAGGCAGTTTGTGTGCAAGATCAGCAGCATAATTTGTGTTCCTTCTTGACATTCTGAGACTATCGGCCTCTTCAGCATCATTTTCATCCTCAAAATCTTCAATATCATCTACAGTTAATTCTTGAACTGGCATGGAATTAAAAGACTCTGATCTTGACACACTTGACATAGTGGATGATGGTGCAGATGCTAGGGGTGATGTGGAAACGGGAGCTGGTGCAGAAACAGAAGCTAGTGTGGAAACAGGAGATGGTGCAGATGCTAGGGATGATGTGGAAATGGGAGCTGGTACAGAAACAGAAGCTGGTGTGGAAACAGGAGATGGTGTGTAAACAGGAGGAGGTGTGAAAGCAGGAAGCAGGGGTGGTGCCCGTTTTGGGGGTGAACCTGAAGATTCCACATTTGTAACCAAATAAAATTCACCAGCAGAACCTGTAGTATTCTGTTAAAGCAAATGACTTAAGGTTAAAAGATGACCAGAAAGAACAAGATAAACAGAAATGTGTTATTAACTATTTAATAGATGGCGCATAAAGGTACAGGAATCGAGAACAGAATCTCCTTTAGGAATAAACATCACAACCAAAATCTTTATATATCGCCAAATAAGATATGTAAGCAGATGGAAATAGCATACAGATGTACTGATAAAGACTTTTCACATATTACTCAAAGTGCACCCATGTGGATATCTATCACAAATAACTGACACTTGTGCATGTGCACACATGCACACATGCACGCAGCAACATAATCATATAACACCAAAATACAATGAAATGAATGTGCAGAGTGAGTGAGGGCGTACCATCGGGGGAAACACAGTGTGATCATGATAATCTCTAATAGCTTCTGAGAGTTCAAGCATTGCACCTACACCACCGAAGGGTCACTCAAATGACAAACTCTGACAAGAAACACAGCCCAAATGCAATGAAAGAACAAGTTCAGCAACCTTTTTTAGCACAATTGAGGATGTAATCGATGCTAACTTGGTCAAGATCAACATCATCTAGGGTAACCGCACCAGGAGGCATCACAACTTTCTTTATTAGACTACCAGAAAGTATGAAATCAAGAAGTATCCGCCTGTCCCGCCTGTATCTTTGTAGAAGCTCAACAGCATTTTCCCTATGGTTAAACATGTGACAATCCATGAGTATGGTAGACAATCATCATACACAAGCAGACACCCAGAACACGCATGTATGTAGTTATTTTACTTTGTAAAGACATCCATTCATTTGCTTCTGCATCTACTACTCATATCGATAAACGTGTGTGGTAGTGAGTATTCAGATTCAGATAAAGTGCCAATTCATAACAGGTGGATACATACTCTTCCATGGCAACCTGAGCGACAACTTAGTCAAACGCCACGAACTTCAGCTCCGAAAGGATGCTAACTCTATAACCTGAGCATAAGTTACAAACGTATGTAATCTTAAAAACAAACGCAGACACACTCTCACAAATTTACATTCATTGCGTTCTTTCGAATTAGTTGGATCTAGATAAATCACCTCACATATGGCACATTACCGTCCAGTGGAAAATCAAGTACCAGTGGCCTCTATATGCACTGTTTGGTATTTAAGACAACCACAAAAGAATTTGCAAGTTAATGCAATAAAACAAAAATCTGCTTTCTTTTCTTCTGCTAAAGCTTTCTTGGCAACCAAGCGGAGCCTGTAAACTCAAGCCATAATGTAGAAAAGAAGCAGGAGCTCAAACCAAGAGATC
The DNA here is from genome assembly GCA_963930655.1 of Myrica gale. Taxonomy (NCBI): domain Eukaryota; kingdom Viridiplantae; phylum Streptophyta; class Magnoliopsida; order Fagales; family Myricaceae; genus Myrica; species Myrica gale. The sequence goes on from OZ005618.1 coordinate 1,405,215, forward strand.
TCGAACTTGGGAAAAAAAATAAAAAAGAAAAGGAAAAGAGAAGTTGGAAGTCAATGGACCTCACGCAATTGACACAGAGCTTTGATTGGAGGATTGAACGAATTGCAGAGAATGACAGTCAAATGCGAATGCAGCCTGAGGGAAATTGTCAATGACGTGAACGGGAGTAGAATTTAGAACGCAAGGGAGACGATGCGCTTTCAGGACCGTTGGTAGCTCTGGGGGGGATTTTCCGGTAACCAGTACTTACTGGAAAGGGAGGGAGAGGAGCAACTCCGAGTTGGAAGGGATTGATAAATGATTTAGATCCAACGTTCTCCTCTCTCTCTCTCTCTCTCTATATCAGGCCCTCTGTTTTTATTTTTTTAACTTTAGCGTTTTGGAGCTTACTGGTGGAGGTAGTAGATAAACAATTAAATGTTTGTTTGCCCAAAAATTTGAGACCTCAAAAATTATAACCAAATAAATATATTTTAAAATTTCTAACTTTTACATATATATTTCAAACTTTTCACAAATTCCAATAAACTTCAACATTCAAAAGATTCCCAAAAATTTGAGAATATTCTCCAAAATTTTGATAAACAAATAACCCGAAAAACTCCATACCATATATATTTATACTTGACCTTTAAGTATTTTTGAAAATAATGATATTTTTCTCTTTTTCAAAAATTATTGTTATGTGCCTCTAGGGCTGCACAATGCCACCGGAAAATTTTGGTGGCACTGGCACCGGGTTCCCGGTACCCAGCCTAACCGGTGCCGGTGTAGGTTTAGTTTTTTGAAAAAATCAAAGTAAACTGGGATTTTTTTTAGTTTTTTTAGTTTAGTTTCTACTCAATAGTTTAAACTTTAATTTCATTATTTTATAAGCATGACAATGTCTACTCAATAGTTTAGTTTCACCTAAGTATTTGAGATTTGTTGGTTTTGTCTAATCAAATACATACATTCAAGTTACCAAGAAACTGCTAGGTAAATGAACTAGTTATTTAGAATTTTGGTAGAAAAAATTACAAATTTATTGTATTTAGAAAGGTATATATGAAGGCATTGAAATCATAATTAAAAAGTTTAATGTCAAACTTTGGTAAGTACATCGCATAATATAAGTCAAGAGGTCGAGATTCTACCACGAAAAATTGACAAATCATTGTATGAGTTTAAGAGTTTTTATGAAATTTTAACTAATTGTCTAAATTCTTAATTTATAAAATTGACAAATCACTATTAAATTTATACCGTGCTTGCAAAATCAGTCACTCAATTATATTTTAGTTCAAATATCTAATACATTTTAGTTCAAAAATTCAGGCAGAGTCATCAGCGTTTGACAAGCGCTCAAGGGCCTTAAAAAATTGCTGAATTTTTGGATTTTCCTTGTGAAACCAAGGGAAACTCTACTAGGTTTTGAACATGTTTTAAAATTGTTATTGATTTGTTAATTAGAGGGAAAACACATATTCTCCCCTCTAAGTGTTGTTAAGGTCTAAACTGGATTTTTCAAAAGATAATAGTTTCTTCTTACAGTGACGTCTCTATTACTCTGGACTTTAAATTCTCATCTTATCTTTTAAGATGATCTTTAATTTTATTGATTTTGGAATTTGGATTTCATTAGTTTAGATTTTATTGATATGAGATTAATGTACCAAAAGAAAAAAAAAACATTGGACAAAAGTGCGTAAAATACTAAAAAATGGCTCAATATGAATGTAGGATAACCAGAAACCGACACCGCTAAACCGGTTTTTGCCCTTAACGGTGTAGATGTAGGGGGTAATTTTTTCAAAACCGGCACCTACACCGGGATTGTGCAGCCTTATGTGCCTCGCCGCTTTGTTGGACATTTTGAAATATTGGTGGACAAAAATACCCTGCTAGGACTGTCTAATTATCATATTTGGTATTTGATGGTGGCGTACCACAAATTATGGCTGGGTTGGTGCCCATCGACAGGGATGGCGCCATGTAGGCGGTGGGTACCAATCTACCCCTTTCCCCAATATTATTTATTTTTCAAAGAGTTATAGAAAAATAAATAAATATTACCAGGCAATTTAAGGTTGTCATGACCAACCTTGTTATGATTAATGATTGAAGTCCTACTATGAGTATTTAAAAAGCATAGAACAGTTTCAAGTGTTAACCGAACAAATAATTACTCTAATTAAACGGATTTGATTCTATAAAAAAAATTAAAATCGGTTACTTAAGATAGACTTTTCCACTTTGCTTTTGGAGTAATGGTGGCTATATGACGTGAGAGGTTGTTTTGAATAAACATTTTTATTGTTTGGAGAAACTAAAATATGGACGTGTAAGTCTAATAAGTAAAGATGGAAAATAAATAACTAATATATTAATTTTTTAATCCTTACAACAAAAATTATTCTCAAAATTTTCTTACATTTATTTTCGTGCGCGTGTATGTTTGATTGCTTCGTTCCTTGTTTTTAGGGTAAATTGTTCCGCTAGTCCTGGGGTTAACTAATTCACAGAATGGTCCTTGTGGTATTTTTTGTCCTACCAATACTCCTGTGGTTTATAACGTTTCCCATTTTAGTTCTTCCGTCAGTTGGGGCAACGAAAGTTATATAGGTGGCTGACGACGTCTACAGCAGGTCTATTAAGCAAATGACACATGTGGAAAATGTCAAATTGTTAAAAGGAAAAAAAAAATTGTGACAAGGAAACAAGTCACGTTATGCCCACGCAAAACTATGTCCAAAATGATATTTCGACTTGTAAAAGTAACTAACATAATCACGAAATACAATCGAAACCCCAAAACTCCCAAATTTTCGAACCCTAGCTTGCGAATAGAAGTCTCCATATCAAACCCCCAAATTTACGAACCCTAGCTTGCGAATAGAAGTCTCCAGATCTGGTCACATCTTCGCATGAACCTCTGCAACAAAGAAGCCTAGTTTATACTCCTTGTCGTCGTGTTTCTTTTAACGATTTGATATTTTTCACACGTGTCATTTGCTTAATGGACCTGCTGTGGACGCCGTCAGCCACCTATGCAACTTCCGTTGCCCCAACTGACGGGAGAACTAAAATGAGAAATGTTATAAACCACATAGGTAGGTACCGGAAGGATAAAAAATACCAAAAGAACCATTTTGGAAATGAGTTAAACCCCAAGTAGCAGCGGAACAATTTACCCTTGTTTTTATTTTACTTTGTACCCTTCACCCGCGCAGGCTAGGGTTTTTGGATTGGGGTTTAAGCACTCTTTAACGGCCACCTGAAGTATAATACCATTCTGCTCCTTCCAGTTAGTTGTCCAGCAGCACCCATGGCCAGCAATGACACTGAAAACGAAGAGTCGCACAGGATAGAACGAATGGACGACGTATGCGAGGCGGAAGAAGAGAGCGAAAACGAAGAGCTCGAAGGCTGGGACGACTGGGAGGTAGAAAACGATGACGGAGAAGGAGGAGATAGCTCCGACTCCGATTTCCTTTGTCTTTTCTGCGACTCCAGGTACGGTTCGTGCGATGCGCTATTTGAGCACTGTATTTCGTCGCACAACTTCGATTTTCGGGGTATGCGGATAGAGTTGAGTTTGGATTTCTACGGTGCGTTCAAGCTCATCAACTACGTCCGCTCTGAGGTCAGTGTTTTATTTGATGTAAACGATGTTTGGTTGCCTAGAAAATGTGGAAACTAAAAGAGGAGGAAGTGGAAGAAAATCTTGGTCTTTATAAGTCATGTTGAACTGAAACGATATGTTGTGTCAGGCTAACTATGAGCGTTGTGTTGAGTGTTGGTCGCTGAGAGAACCGAGAAATTACGAAAGGGAAATTTACGTTGAATGAAGCCAAGTAGTTGTGTTTGGCAGACGTCAGTGAAATCGAGATTGTGTTCTGTATTTTTCTTGCGTGTTCTCCGCAGGCAGAAAAATGTTTTGCTGTCCTTTGTACTCTGTTTGGATGAGGAGAAAATGGAGAAGAACAAGAGAAAAAGAAGTACTTGTAATCGCTGCACTTTTATGATTGAATCAGTTTTTTCTCGTTGTCAGGTCTAAGGCCGATGATGAGGAACCATGTGGAGGGTTTTGATAGTATTCTTTTCATTTTGCAACTCTAATTTGTTAAATATAAATTAACTTGACTCGGCTAGGATGGGAGTATGAGGACTTTATCTAACTTATGTCGGTTAAAATTCATGGTGACACATCTTCTTATGTCTTGTTCCCTTTGCATACCAGGTGGCAGAAAACAGATGTTGGAGTTGTGGTGTCACCTGTCAATCAAACCAAGATTTACAGAATCATTTACATGGAACTGTTGACGTTGAAGCCATTAAGCCCTGTTGGGACCACGAGAGATATCTAAAACCTTTCATGGAAGATGACTCGCTCTTGTACAATTTTGGTGAAGAAGAAGAAGGTGAAGATGACAATACCGCATCAATTGATAAAGAGGAACTGATGAGGGATTTGAAGAATTATGAAGAGATTCCTATTGATGATGACAATTCAGGGGACAATAATGTATTTAATGCAGATAACTGTGACATAGATAGAAGGAAGGTTGTTTCTGCTTCCAATGACTATTCAAACATAGCAAGTTCCTTGGAGAGTGCAATGGTCAATGGTACGGATGCAAGAGAACATGCTGACTTATATGATAGGAAAGTGAAAGATACACATATAAGAGCTTCCGTTCCTACCCTGGTGTCGAAGGATATAAAGAATGTAAATGAGAATTATTTTGGGGCTTACAGTTCGTTTGGTATCCACAGAGAGATGATAAGCGATAAGGTTCTTACTTCATCTCTTGGTTTTAAGGAGAGAACTCCAGTCAGGATGAAATTTGCTAGGAAGTAACATTAACCGAAAAAAAAGCAAGCAATATGCTAATGCTATCTCATATATAATGGTTAGTGCAGGTAAGAACGGAGGCTTATAGGGAAGCTATCTTGAAAAACCCTTCTCTCTTGCATAATGCTGTTGTGATGGATGTAGGTTGTGGGACTGGCATACTAAGGTGAGATGACAATGTGATTTGTCTTGTGGTTATGATTAGCATAGTTTTAGCTGTTCGTTCATCATAATCCATTATTCCAACACCTAATGCTGATGCAGTGAGACTATTTATAGGCAATGATGAACCTTACTATGGTTTGGACTCCCTGATGCTGTGTTTCATATTGAAAACGTTCCTCATAACATTTCCGGTCATCTGAACATCCTGGATCATTTTATTACATGTAAGAATGATAATTGGTCGATGATGGATGCAAGTACTCTCTTTAACCATTGGCATGAGATGATGAGAGGCTATGGTTAGAAGACTATTATTAGGGCTGTTGTTTGGGAAACACAAACTACATGCTGATGGTCAAAGACAGTACTTGCATAGCCTCTCATTTTATTACTTTCCTGTAGTCTCTTGCAGGAATTACAATTATGTACAATTCGGCTTCCCAAAAGTCTCCTTATGTACAAAATGCTCAGTCAATCCCTGTCCATCTGCTAGTTTTTGGATGGATCCGTGTACTCCAGGTTATGAGGTGATAATGGCTTTGTAAGGCCTCGAATCCCCCACATGATTAGTTGCTTCTAGACACACTTATTAGTAGCTACCTCCCTGATATGTTGGGATACAAGTGTAGAGAACTTTCTTAATATGAAATAATGAACTTTAAAGAGCATTTGTGCAAGACAAATCCAAAGAATAGAGGAAATATTAGCGAGTGCTTATATTCACTTTCAGCCCTTTTCTTGACAGCTTGATGTTTTGTGTATATGGTTCTCAGTGAGTTTATTATAGTGGTGCTTTTCCAGATGTTTTTCGGTTGGAATCTCTTGATAGTTTAATATTTTGTTATTGATGTTTTCCTGAGGGAAAAATAAATAAGAAAGCATAGAAGTGCAATAAAGAGTTTTAAGGTCACTCTGTTGGTATGAAAATGTATACTTTCTATATAGTTTGCTATAGTCTTGTTGGTTCTTATTACCAAGATTTTGCTTGATAAATTCTTTTGTGATATTCATTAATAGGATCCATGTCTTACCAGGCCCTGTAGCCAGTTAAGACTCATATTCTTTTAGATGTGCAGGTGGTAAATTATGTTATCCAAACGTTTTTGTCACTGTTACCATTGCAAACTTGTCTTAGCTGCTTTTTCTTGATCCTTTCTCACTCATGACTAGACTTTTCTCCTGAATTGGTACAGAAATAAAATGGCTTTGGATTTAGATACCACATCAGATTGCTGGGTTTACTGGTAGATGCCTTTAGCATGTAGGCTGATTAAATTTCCATGTCCCATATATGGTTTCAGCAGTAGAATAAGTGAGCAATCTACGATGGCCTATGCACAAATATTTTTACTTTGCCTATCTTCTATTTTGACTTTACTTTTACTTGGGAGAGCCGATCTCCATGTATCAACACTTGATGAAAAGGTAAAAAAAGAAAGGTCCTTTGTTGCTAATAGTATGTGAGAGCCATCTATTACATACTGTCACCTGTCTGTATTCCTACATTTCTACTAGGATTGTTTGTCTGATTTTTTGTTTTTCTTCTTGCACTAGTCTATTTGCAGCTCGAGCTGGGGCTTCAAGAGTAATTGCAATTGAAGCAAGTGAGAAGATGGCTGCGGTGGCAACTCAGGTAGATTTCCTAGTTTTATAGTTTTTAAAATCACCTTCTATTTCCTCTCACTGGGTTTGGCCCTTCTTCTGTTTGTTTCATTTGCAGATTGCAAGGGACAACAGCCTTGGGCGAATTGAAAGCCAAAATGAATGTAATAAGCATCCTTCAGGGGTAATAGAAGTAGTTCAAGGTATGGTTGAAGACCTTGACAAATCTCTAAAAGTTCCACCACAAAGTGTCGATGTGTTATTGAGCGAATGGATGGGGTATTGCCTGCTTTATGAGTCAATGCTCAGCTCGGTGCTCTTTGCACGGGACCGGTGGTTGAAACCTGGAGGTGCTATCCTCCCTGATACTGCAACCATTGTGAGTCATATTTAATATTCCTTTTACTTGACAAAATCTTGTTTCTTTGAGTTCTCGAGAGCTTTATCGTTTTTCTTCCAATTTCTGTGCAGTTTGTTGCAGGATTTGGTAGAGGTGGTACTAGTCTCCCATTTTGGGAGAATGTGTATGGATTCAACATGTCTTGTATAGGCAAGGAACTTGTTGGCGATGCTGCTCAAATTCCTATTGTTGACATTGTGGATAGCCACGATATAGTGACTAGTTCTGCAGTTCTCCAGGTCAGGGTTACCCCTTTTACAGTGACCAGGTTCCTTGCAAACTAATTAAATACGACATCAAGGAGGCAATACTTGCAATTGTGTGTTTTTTTTAATGGGGAGGGGGCTTATGACCCACTATCTTTAAAGCTTCCATATATGACTAGAATTCCACCCATTGTTCGCTGGCTTCTTTTTTGGATCTTGAGTATTCTGGAGAATTCTTTCATATTGTTGATGCATTTTGAACCCGGAAGGGAACTATGGATATTAAATTCTTTTTCTTTTGTTCACCTAAATTATTTAAGCACGCTTTAGAACTGGCCAAACTTTCTGAAATAGGGAAATGATTTCTTTGAATTTGTTTGTCATCTTTTCTTAATATTCATTTTTGTTGGGTACCATTCACTTTGAATTTTTCAAAAAATTCTTTTAAGGGTCAGTCATTTGAGCACGATCAACAAGGTAGGTACAAACTTTATGAAATAGTATTGAAAAAGTTGGAAGAGCTATCTTTAGGTTAAGCTAGTATAATCTCATAGAATTGTTCCGTAGTCCTATGACTGGGTTCCTCCTCCACCGGATTGGTTGTTTATGAGCTTTGCAGAGTCCAAAAACAATAATAGAGGATGTCAAACCTTTATGGTGCATACTGATCAGCGATGTTCAGAGAATTTTTTTGTGATTCTCTCTTACGTTGAACCAACTCGTAGATAAGTTCAGTAGCTTGATATACAAATATGGTTTTGCGGCTTGGAAAAGAAAGAGCTGTTTTTTTGTAGTCTCTGTTGAAATACATTTTTTTTCAGACTTTTGACTTGGCGGTGATGAAACCTGATGGAGTGGATTTCACTGCTAGCGCTGTGCTGGAACCAGATTTTGGTAGTTCTACAAGCATCTCAAAAGATTTGGAGTCCCAAAAAACATGGTGTTATGGGGTTGTCTTGTGGTTTGATACTGGATTTAGCAGCAGGTTCTGCAAAGAAATGCCAGTTGTGTTGTCCACATCCCCACAGACACCAAAAACGCACTGGTCACAGACACTTCTTACCTTCCGTGAACCGATTGCCTTGGCATCAGGAAAAGTGAGTGGTGACAGTTCGGCAGCAGTCGGCACTGATGCCTGTCCTGCTACAGGAATCCATTTACGCATTAGCATAGCTCGTGCTGCTGAACATCGCAGCATTGATATTTCCTTGGAAACTGCTGGAATTGGGCCAGATGGTCGAAAAAGAAAGTGGCCGGTACAACTTTTTAATCTGCGTTAAGAACATTTCTGATGGATCAAAAGCTGAGGTAACCACTGGCATTGGCAAGTTTCATTGTGGCACCCAAAGTTGATTAGTGCTGTAATCATCATTTTATTCTCGTTTGATTTTTACATTATTCCAAATAGGTGTTTATTTCCAAGGCAATTGTTAGGAAAATTTTACCGTTTGGGGTAATTAATCCCTGGACCTTCCCCTCCCCTCTGGGAAGGGTACTGCTTGAGTCAAGGCTCAGAGTTTCCTCCTCCTACTAGCTTAGTAATTGTATTATATTTTTACATTCTGTCTTCTGATTCAAACTCGGTTTATTAGTTTAATGGAATGAGTATTTTCGGAGAAAAAAAAGTATTATATTTGTGTACTTTTTATCCATGCGAGCTGACATTGCCAGGGCCCAGGAGTGTATCTCAATGGCTTTTACAATTCAATGCGTTCTGCCAATGCCAAGGTTGAGCTCTACATTGCTCAAGGCTCTGTTCGATTGACTCCTCAAGCTTCTGTAGGCCTTTATTTTGCATGATGCTTTGGGCTACCCTATGTCCAATCAACCGTTCATCACAGACAGTTCATTAATCAAGAGACTTGGACACTTTGATCTAAGAGGCACGGAGTACATGACTGCTAAATAAGACAGAAAGAGCGACTACAAGTTCGATTATTTTGTCTCGGAACTTTGCGAGTCGTGATGGCAGCCGGCAGAAGAAGTCAGCAGCCCTGAGTGCCTGTGGAAGCAAAATAATTTCAATGTGTCTGGAGACTGTCTTTTTGAGTTTCAAACAATGAAATGCTACTAAATAAATTATGTACCCTTTAGTTCTTGGTGCTATTAATAAGGTAAAAGATAAAGAGAGTTTTAATAAGCAAAAAAAAGTTAGGAGGGGACGACTAGAGATAGTTACCCTACCTGGGTGTTATTATAATAGACACTACCTGTTAAGTGAACCTTAACCTTCATTTAGGGATCTAAACCGGGAAAGGCAGGTCCTAAGAAGGCGCTTTTATCCTCTTTTGGATAGCTTGCTACAAAAGACGAAGACAACTAACTCGTACCTGGAAGTGCATCTCTGTGTGTATTTGTTCCAAGTGCTTCTTTATTTATATCTGTTTCAAGTAGTTTGCGTCGAATTGAATGCAACTCAGTGACAACGTCACCCATATTCATCATTTCCCTTGGAATTTCCACGGAACAAGCCATTCCAACTCCCAGCATCAAACTCGAGCATTCTTTGATTTTGGGACTTTTTTTGGATTTTGATTGGGCACATGATTTCTCACTGTATCCCGAGTTTCTACTTCCGAAAGAAGAACAGGGTCAAAGATGTTATTCATTTGTTTTTGCAAACCCGCTTTGGCAAAATCATGAAGGGTAAAACCATCCTTGAACATGTTATTGGTGGGCTTTCTTCCGGTGAACATCTCCAGCAAGAGTACGCCATAACTGTAGACATCGCCATACGTCGACACCTCGTTTCCTAAACCGTACTCTACATGGGCACATAACATATAATTGAATCTGATCATTGTTTTTGTAATTAATGAAAAGGAGAAATTTCATCTCACAAGTTCTAGTAGAAAAGAAATGCAACTGAATAATTTGTAGTAAATGAGAAATTCAAGATTTTCACCTGGAGCAGCATAACCCATTGTTCCTCTTACTCCAATTGAGCTTGATTGGTTAGTAGAACCATTTTGGGTTTGCTTAAGAAGGAACCTTGCCAAGCCAAAGTCACCTACCCGTGCAGTCATTTCGTCATCTAGAAGAACATTGCTAGGCTTGAGATCGCAGCGGACAATTACTATTTCGCAACCATGATGAAGATACTCCAATGCATTGGCAACATCAATGGCGATATTCATCCTTTGGATAAGACTCAAATTCCACTGTTCTTGCGAAGCTTCATTTGATCTTGGAGTTGAATGCAACCACTCATCTAGGTTTCCATTTACCATGAACTCGTAGACCAGAGCCTTGAAATCCCGATCCTGATAGTCATCACCTGAACATGCCATTAAAACCCTCACAAGATTCCGGTGTCTGATGTTTTTCAAAATCTCACATTCAGCAAGAAAACTCTTCGATGCTCCATGGTGTGAAAGGTTGATTATTTTGACAGCAACCAAGAGTGCACCTTGATCATGAAGAATTTCCTCTGTACACGATTCCAAAGCTACTCGCACCAATTAAATTAGTTGAGGAGAACCCATTAGTAGCTTTCAGGAGACTTTGGTAAGATACATTCAGAAGAAAATTCCCTAAATTACTTGAAGCATTTTCTTTTCTTTTGTAAATAAACCACCAGAAATTGTCAAGTTTCATCCCAATACCAATTGGTAATGTGGGACTCTAACACTCTCCTTCACGTGCAAGCCGAATGAACATGGTTCATGCACGTGGACAACAAACGGGGAATACAAACAAGTGGGCCAAGCCCAGAAATAGTTGGCTCTGATATCATGTCAAATTTCATCCCAAAACCAATCGGCAATAGGAAGAAGTGGTCCAACAGGTACATGAAACACAAGATTAAATGGTATTCCGAGAAGCCCAGAAAGTACAAAGATGGTCAACTTTAATGCAAGCCTCAACTTCGGCCTCTTCTTGGATTTCTTGTGTTCACATTTAGGAAGCAAAAACTCAGGCATGCCTCCGCAGAGCTCATTGTTTCCCTTAATCGAGGTGGCACCTGTACTCTTGAAAACTCCTTGTGTTGGTACTTCGCCCTCAAAATGGTTGTAAGAGAGATTCTGAAGCTGCAAGAACTTGAAACTTTCCAAGAACTCTGGAACTGCGCCTGACAAATTGTTGTTAGAAAGATCTAAAAGTTCAATACCTCGTAGTGTTTCCAAAGATGAAGGAATGGGTCCTTCAAAGGAGTTCCTTGTCATGTAAAGAAATTCCAGTGTTACACAACCGCTAAGAGTTGATGGAATTTTACCAGACATCATGTTTTGAGAAATATCGAAATATTGAAGATTTTTCCAATTTCCTATTTCCATGGGGAGGACACCAGTGAAGGAATTGGTTCGCAGACGAGTCGATATGAATGGGTGAGAATGAGAGACCAATCAGTTCTGGGGGTAAAGAACCTCTGAGGTTGTTACCAGAAAGACTCAAAATCAACAAATTCCGACACTCGGCCAGGCTTGAAGGGATTACGCCAGAAAGGTTTTTTTTTTCTAAATACCAGAAAGGTTACTCCATTCTAAATACAACTTCAACAAAAGTTTTAAATTTCCCCAAGAAGGTGGAATGTTCCCTGAGAAATTGTTTCCAGAAAAATCCCAAATACTGTAATTTCGAAAGATCTTCAATTTCGAGGGGAACATGACCTGATAATCTGTTGTCGTAAGCCGATAGGTACTCCAAGTTGATGAGATTTCCTAAACCAGGTGGAATGCTCCCAGACATCTTATTGTGCTGCAGATCCAACAGGGTAAGAGTTGTTGAGAAGTTGCTGATGCAATCAGGTGGAACTCCGCCGAGGTTATTGGTTCCTATAAATATTTTCCTTAGATTCGAGGCATTGGTCAGAGAGCAAAGAAATCTGAGATCATCTCCCCCACCATTTCCAAGAAAGTTGTTGCGAATGGAAAAGACCTCCAGACTCTTCAACATCTCCAAAGTAGGAAACTTTTCCAGTTAGTTTGTTTAGTCCAAAAAAGAGTTGATATAGATTTGATGCATTTGATATTGAGACAGAGATAGATCCAGTAAACTGATTTTGCGCAATCGAAAAGAATTGCAGATTTGGTAAAGTGATGCCCATGTACCAAGGAAGACTGCCTTTTATATGGTTAAAACTTATACCAAATAATTCGATGGAAGATAGATTAAACATCACTGAAGGGATTGTGCCAGACAACCTGTTTAAATCCACTCCAAAAACTGAGTTTTTTCAGTTGGCCGAAAGAATCAGGAATACTCTCCACCAAACTGTTGTAAGTAACACCGAATATTTCAAGAGAAGACAAGTTTCCGAAGAAGGGTGGGATACTTCCTGTGAGATTGTTTTTGAGGATTACAAATACTCGGAGTTTGGACAGGAGGGCAAGTTGTGCTGGGATTTCTCCAACCAGCTGATTATTGCTAAGACCGAAGTGGATAAGGTTGGTGCAACTCGAAAGATTGCTAGGAATTTGGCCCCTGATACTGTTGTTGCTCAATCTGAACTCTTGCAGTCTACGTAAACGTCCAACTTCTGGAGGGATCTGTAAAGCTGTTGTTGAACAGGGCTAGTATCCTCAGGAAACTCATATTTCCAACGTGCGGTGATATGGAGCCTTCCAGATTTTGGGATTGCAGGTCCAGCCTCGTGACCCTCTGATGTCGGCGACCACATGTAACCCCTTGCCAGTGGCAAAAGTGGAGGCTATCATTCCAGGAGCTCATAACCCCCATTGGGTCGTGAGTTATCTTGTACTTGAATTCAAGCAAGGCCAATCATTCCCTCCACCAACCACAAAGGTGATGAACGAGCCAAAGTAGCAGAGGAAAACAAAAGCTTGGATACAAAGAGATCGGGATGCACACGGAGCTAAGATAAGTTGAGAAAGCCACATCACAATAAGGCTGAAGAAACGGGCGTTCTAGTACTAAGGAAGCTCAAGAAAAGCAAACTTGTATAGTGTATTATTACGACGATTTGAGAAGAAAAAGGTTATAAAGAAAAGAGAGGAGAAATAGTAACAAGAGAAGTGATTTTAAGTGGTTCGGTCTAGAAGACCTACATCCACTTCTCTAACAATTTGAACTACATAGATGCTGATGCAAAGGAAACAGAGTACATGAATGCAAAATTAAACAACAAGAGAGCTACAGTTTGGATTGTTTCTCCAATATATATATATATATATCAGCATGTCCTCATCACTTGGTCAACGGCCTTGTGCACCTGTTTGGGGCCAAGCCATTTAAAGGCATAACTAGAATGGGTGTTTTGATATTCCGGAAGAGAAATTGGGTCCATTCCAAATGTATTACCATAATCAGATTGTCAAATTTTAAGTGGTGCAAAGAAATGCCAGATTTGTCCACATCCCTGCAGACACCAAAAACGCACTGGTCACAGACACTCCTTACCTTCCGTGAACCGCGGATTGCCTTGGCATCAGGAGAAATGAGTGGCGACAGTTCGGCAGCATTAGCATAGCTCGTGCTGCTGAACATCGCAGCATTGATATTTCCTTGGAAATTGCTGGGATTGGGCAGGCCTGGTTGAAAAAGAAAGTGGCCGGCCGGTATAACTTTTTAATCACCGTTAGAACATTTCTAACGGATCAAAAGCTTAGGAAACCAGGGGGATCGGCAAGCATTGACCATTTTATCCAAGCAACTGTCTATTAATGAAGAGACTTGGACACTTTAATCTAAATTATACCGAAAGAGAGACTACAAGTTCGATTATTTATTCGTCTCGGAACTTTGCAAGACGTGATGGCAGCCGGCAGGAGTAGGCGGCCCTGAGTGCCCGTGAGAGCAATATAAATTCAACATGTCTAGAGACTGTCCTTCTGAGTTTCAAACAATGAAATGCTGCGAAACCAGGTTGACACCGACACAAAATTAAAAGAATCAGGAATCCTCCCCCCAAATTGTTTTCAATTACATCGAATACTTAAAAAAAGATAAGTTTATGAAAGAAGGCGGGGATACCTCCAACGAGGTTGTTTCTGCTAATAAGAAATGCTCGGAGGTTGGAAAAGGTGGCAAGCTGTTCTGGAATTTCTCCAACAAGCAAAGATTGATGCGGAGAAGGTTGGTGCAACCGGATAAATTGCTCAGAATATGGCCGCTAATACTGTCGTTGTTTAATCTTAAATCTTGCAATCTACGTAGACGTCCAAGTTCTGGGGAGATTTTTTTTTTCTAAGCAAATGATAATTTCATTCATAACTGTGGAAGGGGTAACATCATTTAATGAGATAAAGGGAGACAAGATGACTAATCGGCTCGACTTGGCTCATCCAAGCCAAATTTTTTTTTCTTTCACTTTTCTCCCCTACACGAATCACGATCTTCCCCAACGCCCCTCTCCCTCATTTTCTTCTTTCCCCTGTTCTTTTCTTCCCTCGAATCCTTCTTCTTCTTTATTAAGCACTGAAGATCCTTAGCGAAGTAGTTAATATAGCACTGGCAACATGGTCCATGGAGGCGTTCCTCCATGCAGGCGTTTCCAAAAGCACACTCTAAGGCTACGCAGTAATGCAAAACTTTGTCTATTGCCTTGAAACTCTTGGTTAATCTATTAGTGTCAGCTCTCTCTTGTGTTAGTCCTATTAACCAATCAAGTATAATGGTGTGCCATGTGGGTAACTCTAATTCAGAAAGCAGAGGATATGGAGTACTGATTTCTTCCTAGGTTGCCTTCTCTTTCTAATTATACATAGATATCTTTCTGTGTATCATTGATATCTCTAGAATTAACGCACAGCTTTTTACAAAAAATAAAAATAAAATAATGTGATCGAATAAATCCTCCTCTATCTATTGCGTGTCAAGGACTCCTTCTCGTTTTCCAACTTCAAACTCCCATTCGTATTGTTCATAGAGAAATTTCTGATCAACTATAGAACAAGATCCATTTTGCATCATATCTAAGGGATTTCTCAGTTCAGACCAAAAAAGCAATATCACTCGATCATTATCAAAATGACTGCAATTTTTTTCTGTCCAAGAGGATCCCACCAGGGTGCCTTCTGCTTCTAATAGACCATGAACTCGATCATTATCATTCTCAACGAGTCCATAAGAAGTCATCCTATTTTTTTTCATCGGGTCTAGGTAGAGACCAAACTCCATCGAGAAAAATCCCTCATATACCATGATAGAAACTCGAAAAAAATGTTAATTTTTTTTGGGTAACTAAAAGGAATGTTAATTTTGATTAACTTCGAAGCCACTTAGATATGTCCAAGTTTTGGCATGATGATGGGTTTTAGTTTTTAGTGGAAAACTAGATTGACTATGAAAAACGATTCCCACTCAATATTGTATTGCAAATTATCTCTTGTTTGTAAGGTTTAAACTAATACGAACGTTCTAACATTAAGGTGAACTTGATTCAATTACAGATGCTGTTTTCTTCGGGAAATGAAGAAGAAAGCCAGGCACTGGTATCCCACATGAGCAACCCAATATAGGCAAAGATCTTAACTTCCGGATCTCAGGTTCGTTCTAAGAAGATTCGTACAATTCTATTGATCTTTGTGGGAGCTAATTTGCTTCTCCTTTCTATTATTCTTTTCTGAAGCATCAGAAGTAAAACTCTGAGCCTATGCTATAATAACAGGCATAACAGTCTATCCCCTGTTTTCTTTTCAACTTTCTTCAAAGAACTAGCTCTGTTGTACGTACGTCGAGCTAAATATCGTCATGGTTGCCAATGACAGCATCGTCCGGGATATATTTTCCCCAGAACCAATGTGCCTTCCAGACTTTGTTCATCTCTTCAATTGGGACGCCCTTCGTCTCGGGCATGAAGAAGAATACGAAAATAGTCATCACGAATACGAAGGCAGCGAAAAAGAAGAAGAGACCGAACTTCAAGTTGCAAAGCAGAGTGAGGAAAACTTGAGCCACGAAAAAGGTGAACAGCATGTTGACAGAGACGTTAATGGCTTGGCCTGCTGATCGGATCTCTAGAGGGCAGATCTCACTCGGCACCAACCAACCCAATGGCCCCCAAGACCACGCAAATGCTGCTACATACGCGCAAATTAAGAACAGGATCAGATTTGCCATGCCGTCTGAAATGGATCCTTCTCCGCTGACCCCGAATGTCATACCTACCAATAGTCCTATCGCAATCTGCAATGCAAGTAATGAAGCAAACATGGTATTTAAGTACTGAGGTAGTCCTACTAGTTAAGCATCTCTGTTTCAAAGCTACGTACCTGGCATATAAGCATTTGCACGCCACCTTCAAGGAACAAAACCCTTCTCCCAAGCTTGTCAACCGTGAAAATGGAAACAAATGTAGAGAGGACATTGACAGCGCCGGTAATAACAGCAGATATGAGCGAAGCGTTGTTACCGAAACCCAGAGTCTTGAATAGAACAGGTGCGTAAAACATGATGACGTTAATGCCGGTGAGCTGTTGGAAGAAGGGCACAAGGATGCAAATGACGAGTTGAGGCCTGTATCTTGGCTGCATGATGTTCATCCATGGGTTTTCCACTTTCTTTGCAGCCTCACCTGCATCAACAAGGTCTTGGAATTCGTTGTCCACATTGTCGGTGCCACGAATTTTTCTCAACATTTGCTTTGCCTTCTCAGCCTGGCCTCGCTCGAGGATGGAATTGGGAGTATCTGGCAAGAAGAAAGACCCTAGAGTCATCATTACTGCAGGGACGGCTGCAAGAGCTAGAGAAACTCTCCAACCCCATCCTCCCTCGATATGACTCGTTCCATAATTGACGAGATTCGCCACCAGAATCCCTATGGTAATGGCCATTTGGAAACCGATGTTGAGCGCTCCTCTAATCTTTGCAGGTGCCATTTCTGATAGATAAACAGGGACTGACTGCATTCCATATTAATCAAACGTGTGCAAAATATCGGTTAGATTCATAGATCAAGTTTTTAAGTTTATTGGAGAATATAATTGAAATAATAAAATAATATTTCTTCCTATCCATATAAGCTTTTAAGAAAAATGATAAATTCATATGGTATCGAACCTAAGGTTCCGAGTCCAATACCTAGCTCCGCACTTCAATCTAATTTTACATAAGGGCTATGATTTATATGTACCTGATTAGCGAATCCAACACCAACACCGAGCAATATGCGACCAATGATAAGCATTGCAATGTTCACAGCTGCGCCATTTAGGATAGATCCGACTAAAAAAACCAGGCCTCCAAGAAACATAGACTTTTTTCGGCCAAAAGCCCTGGTAACGACGGAAGCAAAGAAGGAGGCTACTAATGCAGCGATGTAAAGGGAAGAGGTGAACAATGTGAGTAACGGACTATCGAACTTGCAGTATTCATTTTCATGGCCCGTTTTGTCGCTCATTTTTCTGTAGACGGAAGGGAAAAACTTCTTCAAGAAATGTTCCATTGAAGTCACCCCACCTGCAAAAGTATACAAGGCAAACACTTTTCAAGAAACTTTCCAACATCCAAAAGAACCAGAAGAACTTCAATCGTTTTCTGTTGCATAGATAACCTGAGATTCCAAGGTCATAACCAAAGATGAGACCACCCATGGCAGCAACCAGACAAGTGACCACCACGAAGGAAGTGATGCCACCTGCGTAGTCATTCCTTCCGCTTTGAGCAACAAAACCCCCTCCTGCCATCTTCCAAACACAACCACTAATAGCTAGGCCGGACAAGAAGATCTCTCGATTCAGAAACTCTTTTTGTCTCTATAAAGTGATTGTTATTTGTGCATCCCTTGACTTATGCCTCTCTTCTCAAGTGCTTTAAGATTTCGCCAAAGCACAAATTAAGAAGAGAAGCACTCTTGTAAAAGTTCCCATTCTCTTAGCTCTTACCTCATATATATATCTCTAAATTGCCTCTAATCTCGAGCGAAAATCCCACCATATTATGTTATCCAAATGGTACTGTTAAACCTGAAAAAATGGTCTTTTTACAAATTTGCGGAATTTAAGGTTTGAATGTTTGGATATGGTGTTTGCTGACTCTAAAGACCAGGAGTTGCATGAGCTATTGGTCTTTCGTTTGGAACTCCAAACTTGGCAAGGTTGACCAACGGGATTCAAATGTAAGAGAAACTTCAAAGCTGGCAAAAGGGCGCTACATAGTTAATTACATAATGAAAAGTAAACGAATATAAATAGGTTTTCGGTTAAGTCTTTTTACATTAATAGACATGTTTTTGGTACTCTCTCAAATAAGGTGGAGTTATGGTCCAAACTTAGCCCCATCAAAGAACAAATCATTAGGAATAGCAATTCTCATCTTAAGGCATTGTTTTCTAAAACAAACTTTCTGTGTATCATTAATATCTCTAAAATCAATCCACAGCTTTTACAAAAAATAAAATAAAATAATAATGTGATTGAATAAATCTTCCTCTAACTATTGCACGTCGAGAACTCCTTGTGGTTTCCCTTTTTCAAATTCTCATTTGTATGGTTCATAAAGAAATCTCTGATCTACTATAGAACAATATCTATTTTGCATCATATCTAAGAGAATTCTTAGCTCCTCGGACCGAAGAAGTAATGTCATTCGATCATTACCAAAATGAATGCAATCTTTTTCTGTCCGTGAAGATCCCACCATAGTGCCTTCTGCTTTCTAATAGGCCATGAGCTAAATCAGAATCATTCTCAATGAGTCCATAAGAAGTCATCCCATTTTTTTATCAGGTTCAGATAGAGACCAAACTCCATCGATAGAGACCAAGCACTCAACAAAGTTCAAAAAGATATGTCGGCTATGTTTGTTTCATTCTCAAAACGTTTTAAAAAAAATTTCAATACCACTTTTTCATCAATTTCAATACATTTTCACCAATCACAATAACTTTTTACACTTTCCAACAACTTTTAACAATTTTTTTATAAATTCCAACAAATTTTAACAAATTTTTCACCAATCCCAAGAAAATCTACCCTCCCTCTAAAAAAATAAATACAAAAAATATTTTCAAAACAAAACCAAACATAGCCTCCTCTCTGGATTTTTGGGCCTCTGGCACATAAAGTCATGTGAGTCTGTACCTCCCCTGTCTGGCTTGTCTTCCCTTTTGTCCTATGTATACTGCTATGAGTTATGATAATTATTTAATAAGGGCTTAAATGCACCGGATACTCCTATGGTATTTTGTTTTTACAAACATATTCCTGAGATAAGAAAAATTGGTTTTATATCCCTGAGATAATCTTTCGATTTAAAATATACCCCTCCGTCAGACTACATTTAAAAAATTAACAGTTGTGGTGACATGGCACGTCTTCAAATGTCTGCACCATTTAAAAAATGTCACGTGTAAGTAGGCCCGCAATCTCTTTTCCATGTAACGTTGAAAAAAACTCTAGTAATAAAAAAAATAAGAGAAGCGCGCCCGTGGCCATTGCCTTTGGCCCACGCTCATAAACTGTTGCATCATCTTCCCCAGTGACGGATTATCGACGACATCTTTATGATCTTCCTCTTTCAAGAAAACGCCATCATTATATAGCTTATCAATCTCTGAAAAGCACTTAAAAGAGATGTCTGAACTCGACAATGTAGAAGCAATGGCTGGTATAAGACTGTGGAATAAAGCTTTCAACCTTCCCGCGGAGAAAGTAGCCTGCTTCATCTCCTCAAAAGTTTCATCCCGAGGAACATACACTGGATGGGGCTTCTCGATTCTACTCTCAGAAAGTGGATCTATTTTGTTTCCATCCAAGTCAACACACACATAATTAATCTGAGTGACAAGGAGAAAGCATGATTCAAAGCATTGTCTAGAAACACTTTCAAGAAAAGCATACCTGACTTTGTTGGAGGCCGGCCAGTAAACTTTGCAGTCGCTGGTTCCACCGCAACAAACCATGAATTCTTTGTTAAGCACAACCTCACTCTCGATATAACTCCTGAATCTATCCAAACCCAGCTCCTTTGGTTCAACAGGTTCCTGGAGAGCCAGGGCTACTGTAAAGACGCAGCATCCGAGTGCAAGGCAGCGTTTGATGATGCGCTCGTCTGGGTTTGTGAAATTGGAGTCAATGACTACGCATACTGCGTTGGATCTTCTATACCAGACGACACAATCCGGAAGCTTGCTATATCGAGCTTTACAGGGGTTTTGGAGGTAAATATGGCATCGACAACACAATTGGGCTTTCTCTTATTCCAGTTGTATAGTTTGGAAGTCTTATTTCACAAATTAGTTTGGAAGTCTTATTCCGGTTGTATAGATCGCTCTTCAAAAACCAATGTGCCCCGATAAACGAAATCGAAGATTGACATACCCATTTCGTAACGGCCTACATGGCCCATCGACGCATGTTTAAGAGATGTTTAGCGACCCGTTTGGCAAATTTTCATTGACACTTTACTCTGCTAACAATAAAAATTTTATATTTGATAAGTGAGACATCCATTAGGGGAACACCCAATTGGATTAATTGTTTTAACTCACTTATATTTAAAAGGGGCTTCTATTTATAAGCCTACAAACTCACACACCCCATATTGCTAAGCAATGTGGGACTCCTACTTCAACATACTCAGTTCACCGAATAATTATATTTGGATGAATAATTATATTTGGATGAAATGACCGAATTCCTAATTGGTACGTAGTCATTGCTGAAGAAAGGTGCAAAGTATGTTGTCGTCCAAGGCCTTCCATTGACGGGATGCCTGCCGCTGGCCATGTCACTGGCTTCTGAAGACGACAGGGACGATATAGGCTGTGTGAAGAGTGTGAACAACCAGAGTTACAGCCACAACGTTGTCCTCCATGTCAAGTTGCAGGGCCTCAGGAGGCAGTTTCCCCAGGTTGTCATCATCTACGGGGACTATTGGAACGCCTACCGAGAGATTAGTGAACTATTTTTTTTAAAAAAAATTGTTTGATAAATTAAGTGAACTCAAGTACTTAGTTTTTATTTAATTAGTGGATTCATCGTTGAAAAGTTTGGTTTGTTTTGATTAACCAGGACGAAGGTTAATATCTATTTTATTCAGTTGTTTCTTTCTTAAACGATCTGCCTTAACCGCTGAGAGCCTGTAGACAGCGGGTCCAAACGACTAGAAAAGTTGGGTGCCTCTATGTCTGTACAGCTAGCGATGATGATATTCATATACAAATGCATTATTACATTAATAAAGAATTGAAGTCCTCTATTTCTGTACAGTGTTGCTGATCTGTTTCTTTCCATTAGAATTAGCTTAATGCTTTTTATTTTCTTCACTGCTCCAAACTATCTATGTTTTTTTAGAGATTTATTGAATGCCAATATTACCTAGAAAATAATAATAATAATAATAATAATATTGATATACAAATGCATTATTACAAAAAAAAAAATATATATATATATATATATATATAAATGCTACTAGATGGTGTTGACAAAAAAATAAATAAATTATGTTCCCTTTAGTTTTTGGTGCAATTAAAAAGGTAAAAGACAAAGGTGACTTATTTGTACTTGGAAGTGCTTCTCTGATTTTGTATTTGTTTCGAGAAGTTTCTGTCGAATCGAGTACTTGTTTGAACCTCAAATAATTAGTGGGATTAATATTGAAAAAATTCATCAAATAATTTTTTATTATTATAATATTTATGAAAAAATTCACTTTGCACCCCCAAAATTTGAGATCATTTCTAAGTTGCACGCACTTTTATTGATTTTGTTAGATTTGTATCTCAAACTACCACTTCCTGTTAATTTCCACCCTCCAGCACAAATTACCGTTACTTCTCACGGCAAACGAAGGACGTGTCGTCCACGTGACCACCTAAAGTGACGATTTCCCGTTTTGCCCTCCCTCTTTCTAAGAATTAGCATTATCCTTCCTCTTTCTGCCTCTCTTCCTAGGTTTAGCTTCTGCGGAGACAATGTTGATGTCTTGTCGATCTTTAACCAATAAGCCAGGCTCAGCATTACTTCCATTAAAACTTTGTAACCCTGTAGCACGTTTAGAGTGAGCATACTGGAGTGGCTTCTTCCTTTCCTTCCCTCTCACTTTTATCACCAAGTGAATGTGGGTTCATTACCCCCAGATCTATTACCAACGAACCATTGAAGCCAGAAGCACTTTGAATCTCTGAGGGTCTTGAAGCATGGCCTTTTTCTTTCTCTTTTCCAGCTCAGGTTTACCTGAAGAAGCAATATGACTGATAATCATATGATCTTCAGCTGAAGACGTGGGTATGGCACTGTTCCCATTCAAATCTGGTATGTCAGTTGCTTGTTCGGTTTGCAGACATGTTGGACTTGCTCCTTCTCTCCTTGTTTGTTTTTGCTTAGGTTTACCACTGCGAATGCGGCGGCCCATCCCCAAGCTTTCTGTCAAAAAGGAACTATTCGCCGCGAGGTTTATATTCACATTGGCTAGGCTCGAAAGTGATTTAGTCTTCAGACGTCCCGTTGCATTTGCTTTTCCTTTTTTCTTTACCATCTTCCCCTCAAGTTTAGCACTGGCTACTGCAGGTTGATTACTCTCCATTGAATCTTTTGTTTGATTCCCATTTGCATCCTGTACGTCAGGAAGATCGCTTCCAAACACATTCAGTGCACTAGCAGTCAGTTCAGACCCAGAATGGTTTGAAAGTTCCTTTTGCTTTCTTTTCTTCAGAACTGCCCAATCCAAGGAGAGAGTTTCTCTCTCGCTAGTGAAGGAAATAACTGAATATTTTCATGGGCACTCAGCTAAAGAAGAGGCTCATCCATTCCGTATATTCATGGTGGTGAGGGATAGGAGGTGCAGCCCGTCAATTTCTTATGCCTATGAATCCAACTCTTCCACAATTATTTCCTGGGCTTAATGGAAGGCAGCATTATGGTTCCTCAGATGACGAGAGTTCATCCTCATCAAGCACTTGATTTCACAGACCATTTATGTTCTTTTCTGCTGAATCTCACCGGACGACCACTATTTCCTATTAAATACTGGTGGCATTTCTGGGCAGATGGACTTGTTGGGCAGAGCCTGCTGGATATCAAGCATACTATCTAATTTTACTGTGTGATCACTAGTCGTTTCTGGAAAAAAAGCAAAAAAAAATGAAGACATGGACTCCATGTTTATCAGCGCTTCTTCAAGTCCTGAGCAATGCAAAAGGGGAGTTTGCTACATCACGACATGATCCTAATGAACATTACTGGACTACAATATTTGTTGCTCCTACTTATGAACTTCTTGTACCATTTTCTCCAGAACCTCTTGTTGCAACCTTTAACAATGGTAGACCCAGTGAACTGACCACCACTGGCACTCGTATCTACTTCTTCAGGAACTTTTGGAGCCAGTGTCGTCGACCACCTAAACCAGGGCCAAACTTGTATATTCATTATAGGGAGGGCAAAACAGGAAATCGTCACTTTAGGTGGTCACGTGGACAACACGTCCTTCGTTTGCCGTGAGAAGTAACGGTAATTTGTGCTGGAGGGTGGAAATTAACGGGAAGTGGTAGTTTGAGGTACAAATCTAACGAAATCAATAAAAGTGGGTGCAACTTAGAAATGACCCCAAACTTTGGGGGTGCAAAGTGAATTTTCCCCTAATATTTATTAAAAACCTTATCTCTTCACTTTTTCACCAACTCCCATAAATATCTTTACATTTTCACAAACAATAATATTTCATAAACTCCAATACCCAACATTTCCACACTCAAATAACACCCGAATGCAACTCAACCACAACGTCCCCAAAAGTGCACCGTGATCATGAAGAATTCCCCTGTACAAGGATCCAAAGCTACCCTTGCCAATTAAATTAGCTGAGGATAACCCATCGGTAGCCTTCAGGAGACTTATGGTAAAACACATTTAGAAGAAAATTCCCTAAATTTTTTTTGTTTTTTTTTTCTAGGTAAATCAGGCTTGTGCCTGGGGGTGGGGGTGGGGGGTTTTGAACCCCAGTTCAGGACCCTCCATAGAGGAGGAAATGCCATTTGAGCCATAGCTCATTGGCAGAAAATTCCCTAAATTACTTGAAGCATTTTCTTTTCTTTCCTTTGGTAAATAAACCAGCAGAAATGACACAATCAAAGCTATTCTAAGAAGCCCATAAAGTGCAGAGGTTGTCAACTTTGGCCTGTTCTTGGATTTCTTGTATTCGCATTTAGGAAGCAGAAACTCAGACATGCATCCACAGAGCTCAATGTATCTCTTAATCGAGGTCGCACCTGTATTCTTGAAAACTCCTTTTGTTGGTACTTCGCCCTCAAAATGGTTGTAAGAGAGATTCAGAAGCTGCAATAACTTAAAATTTCCCAAGAACTTTGGAACTGTGCCTGACAAATTGTTGTTAGAAAGATCTAAAAGTTCAATACCTCGTAGTGTTTCCAAAGATGAAGGAATGAGTCCTTCAAAGGAGTTTCTTGTCATGACAAGAAATTCTAGTGTTACACAGCCGCCAAGAGTTGTTGGAATTTTACCGGACATCATGTTTTGAGAAATATTGAAATATTGAAGATTTTTCCAGTTTCCTATTTCCATATGGAGGAAACCCGTGAATTGGTTCGCAGACAAGTCGATAGAATTGGGTGAGAATGAGAGACCAATCAGTTCCAGGGGTAAAGAGCCTATGAGTAGGGCTGTCCAAAATACCGGCGGGATCAGCCAAACCGGACCAGACCGGTTTTGGTCAAAATCGGTAGACTTTTTTGAAACCGGGTTGACCGGACCAATAAACCGGTGTATTCCGGTCCGATTCGGGGTTACCCTTATGAAAACCCGGGACCGGACCGGAGTATACCTCTCAAAACCGGCCCAAACTAGAAATTGGCCCAAAATGGCATGACCTAAACCGGACCGGACCGGACAAACTGGTCATATGACCGGTCCGGTCTATATACTCTACAAAATGTTCGGTTTGGCCGGCCGGACCGGATCGAAACTGGACATGGACAACCCTACCTATGAGGTTGCTACCGGTGTAAGAAATAAAAATAAAAATTTAAAAAATTTAAACTGAGATAAGTGTGACATGATATTTAAGTGATTCGGTCATATACCTATATTCACTGTGGGAAAGTCCAAATGAGCTAATTTGTTTCCTCACTTATGATTAAAAAGGTTACATTTGGACTTACAAAATAGGGAAAATAAAATTTCCGGAAAGTTGCCGGATGGTTGCCGGTTTGAAGTCGGGAGGTTCCAGAAGGTAACCGGACTAATGCCGAAAACTTTCCTCTGATACCATGTATGAAATAAAAATTTAAATTTAAAAAAATTAAACTGAGAGAAGTGAGACATAATATTTAAGTGGTTCGGTCACAGACCTACATCCATTGTGGGAAAGTCCAACAGTAATGGGAGAATTAGCGTCGGATGAAATTGACTTTGAGTCTTGGGAGAATTAGCGTGGGTGCATAGTAAGATGATGCATATTGCCTGATCAGAGCATTACTCTTTGAAAACCCGCACAAAACGACAGATGGCAGTCGGACTCGGATAAAGACACCGATCCAGTGGGCCCTACGTTTACGCACGCACGTGTGGGCTGGGCCGTTTTGTTGACAACGAAGCCACGGCCTTCCGTCAGTCAACGTTAATCCTACCATAGTCTCAGCGAATCTCGTAACGGTGGGAAATTTTGGCGGTAAAAATAGAACGAAATCCATGACGTGTCGTACCCCTACTGGCCCTACATGCGTCGGGCATGATGATGATGATGAATGCCGATGCGCATGACCATGGTGTTTTTCCCGCGCGACCACACGGAGGGTTTCCCCAAAAGGAAGGCCCCTAACAGAATAGTTTTAGAGGGGAAAAAGGATAGGGTTCAGAGCTTATACCCGTCTCGGATTTCGTTCGATTTAACGAAGAACGCCGTCATTTCTTAGATTTCTTCACCGGATCTGCAGAGTTGGCGGGGAAGCTCTGGAAGAGAGATCCGCGAGGCAAAGTCGTAAGCTTTTTTCTCTTTCTTCTTCTTCTACTTTTGATTTTGAATTTTAATTTTCTCTTAGTTTTGGTTGACTGAGATCTCAATCTCGGTCTTAGTCGATGTCCGTTCACTAATTATTTCTTAATGTGAATCACTTGGGAGTAAACTACGAGGCGATTGTTTTTTGTTCTTATTGATTTGAAAGTACTTCCTTTGTTTTTTGCAAGCAAAATCTGCTTTAATTGTTTTCTGAGAAGGCCAAGAGCTGTACTTTTATATGCTAAATTAACTGGTCGTCGACTACTATTTTCAGAAATTTCGTGTCTGGTCTTCTTTTCTTTTTGTGAATTTGGTTTGTTTATTTTTGTTTTAGGGTTTTTGGTTTGCATTTTTTTTTGGTTTTCGGGTTGATCTAAGAAAGTTCGGAATATGAGTCTGCAATAGGTGTAATGTACTAATTTCTTAGTCTCCGTTTGTTTTGCTTACGAAGAGTAATTTCCTCACGTTTACACGTTTGAAGAAAAAAGGAATCTCATGTCAAAAAAATTATCACGCCCTCCCGATTCAAACCTCTCCCTAAAGCGTTTCTTTCTCTCTCGCTGAAGGCTGCCCGCTGCTCCTCTCCCTCACTCTATCAAGACTTCCTGCTCTCTCTCTCTCTCTCTCTCTCTCTCTCTCTTCGTTGTACATAGCAAAAGAGCTCTTCAGCTTCCATATTTTGAAGTCTCGAATCTAAACATTGAGCACAAATTCAGGTAATTTATGTCTAGATTTATTGTGGTTGTGTAAGAATCGAGCAAATCCTTTCTGTTAGATTCGATTTTGGTTTCTTTTTGGCTTCAAATTTTGGGTACTTTGTATTTCTAGATTTAGGACGGGGCTGGCTTGTTTAAACTATGGCAGTGCTTTCTGCCCCTGGACTTTCCTTGCTTTTTGGGTACTTTGTACAGATAGTAGGGTTTGATTTTCGTGCGTCATCTGGATCAGGTGGAGTTTCGATGAGTCCAGCAGCATTGGAGAAGGTGGAAGACTCTAAACCTTTGGATGCAACAGCTGACAACTCACATCCTAGTAGGGGGAATATGTGTTCCAGTAGCCAACATTTGGACCCCACTGAAGCTCGATTCATCCAGTTCTGCAAGGTTTTATTTTGTTTATTCTCCACTGCTACTGCTTGTTCCTTCCCTTCTCTATATTATCACTGTTGTTTAGCTGTCTATTTTTGTTTTAAGGTTTCATTTGGTGTTGGTTTTTATCTACATGCTTTGATTGAAAAGTCGGGTGTCAATATTGGTTTTGGTGACAGAATGGATTGTCATTGGACGAGAACACTTGTACAAAAGCAATCGATTTGTTTAAAGAAACCAAGCATGTTCTACTGACGAATAGTTCATCTATTGGAAATGGAACGGTAGAATTTTCTGCTCTATTTTTTCCTGTTGATGTGGAAATAGCGTGAAAGGAAGGTTGTTATAGAAACCAAACTGAATTTGTTTGTCTGTACCAGCCTGATGAAGCAGAAAGGTTTTGGTTTGCATTTGTTTTATATTCTGTGAAAAGGCTGAGTGAAAAGAATGGAGGTGGTGAGCAGCAGGGATCTGATGATAATGGTTTTACCCTATGCCAAATACTGAGAGTTGCAAAGCTGAAGTATGTTTTGATCTTTAAGTTTTACTTTGTCCTCTCCCTCCCCTCTTTCTCTTGCTGGTGATTGATATTTTTCTCTGATTGGCATCATCTAACTTGTTGTTTCGCAGTGTTGTGGACTTCTTCAAGGAGATACCGCAGTTTGTTGTTAAGGCTGGTCCAATTTTGAGCAGTTTATATGGTGCAGATTGGGAGAACAGACTTGAGGTATGAATTAGACAGAGAGCTATGCTTACATTTTAAGAGGAATGTGTCTGTTTCTGTACATAATTGTATTTCTATTTGAGTAGTTCCTTTCATGATTCTGCATTCATTTCTCTTAATCAGGCAAAGGAGTTGCAGGCTGATTTTGTGCACCTGAGTCTTCTTAGCAAGTGAGTATCCTTTCTTTTGTATCTGTTTTTTTTTTCTTATATTATCTCTCATTGTTTATGGTGTAACTTTAAAGTTGAAAGGGCTTTTATGATGAAACTTCTTTAGATGGCAATAAGCAATTGCACTTCAGTACTATCTCTTGAACATTTTTTCCTGGTTCTTACCTAAATGACATCATTACGTTATGATTAATGATACAAGGTACTACATGCGTGCATACCGGGATTTCTTCTCGACAAGTGACACAAATGTTGACAAGCAGTCAGCTGTTGCTAATGTAGCTGGTTATGTCTCAGACTACCATCATTTTGGCTGGTTGCTGTTTTTGGCACTCCGTGTACATGCGTTCAGCCGTTTTAAGGACTTGGTGACTTGCACAAACGGTTTGGTTTCTATATTGGTATGTTACATTTCTGCTTGACTTAATTCCTTTTCTTAATAAAGTACTGGGATGGTGGTCCGGTTAGGCGCATAACATGTTGCAATTTTCTTTTTCTGGAAATAGATGAAAGTGTTTTATGCAATAAGTGTAGAATTTGGAATGAACTGAAAAGGAAATTTACAGATTTTTCATGTATGATACATTATTGGTTGGCAATTTCACACTGTCGATAATATTCTTTTGGCTGCACTGTTTCCTTTGTACTTTAAGAAGATTGTGGAGTGTTAAAAAGAAGAACGTTACTGTATACTAATAAAGAGTAGAACAACACAACGATCTTAGTAAAAATATTATCTTACTGCTCATTGAAATCTGTGACAGGCTATCTTAATTCTTCATGTTCCTGTTCGCTTCAGAAACTTCAATATCCAGGATTCTCAACGCTTTGGTAATTTTATTTCTTTCTGTCCAGATCTTGGTTGATGACCTTTTTCTTCAGAAATGAGGTCCTTTTTTATTTTTTTGAGTCCTTCATGGCCATCTTTCTTCTTTTCTTCTTAAATTTATGGAAAGGAGTTAGACTTTCAATTATTCTTTGTGCTGAATTTATTGATTTGTGGTTCAGTTAATAAGGATGGGAAAGGTGTGGACATCCTTGCATCACTTTGCAACATTTTTGACACCTCAGAAGATGAGTTGAGGAAATCAATGGAAAAGGCCAACAATATAATAGCAGATATTTTGAGGATAACACCATGTCCTGCATCTGAGTATAAAAGCAAAAACCTGGAGAACATCGATACAGGTTATTGAAAATTTCCCTGCAGATCTTAATATGGAGCTGCTGATTATGACTTTTTTTTTTGTGTAACACACTGATTATGACTTTTAGCATATATAATTTTTCCTTAGTTGACATATCTGATATTTCGATACCCATGCAGATGGTTTGATATATTTTGAAGATCTACTGGAGGACTCATCCTTGCCATCCAGTTTAGGTGTTTTGGAAAAGGATTATGAAGATGCAATTCGTAGCAAGGGTGAATTGGATGAGAGGATGTTTATTAATGATGAGGAGAGCATACTTGGTTCAGGAAGCTTGTCTGGAGGTTCTGTAAATCTAAGTGGGGTCAAGGTGGGTTTTCAATGAACAAAATATGTTGTTTAAAATCACACAGTGATGCGTGTAGTTACTGCTGCTCCTTTTTTTCTTGGAAGAGAGAGAGTTTATAGTGATATTTTTGCCTTTTTTCAGAGGAAATATGACTTAATAGCCTCACCTGCTAAGACAATTACAAGTTCACTATCTCCCCAGTGCTCTCCTGCATCTCATGCAAATGGCATTCTTGGTGGTTCTGTTTCAAGGATGGCAGCTACACCTGTAAGCACAGCAATGACAACTGCTAAGTGGCTTCGGACCGTCATTTCTCCACTTCCATCAAAACCTTCAGCAGAGCTGGAGCGTTTCCTGGCATCATGTGATAGGGATGTAACTGATGACGTAGTATGCAGAGCAAATATAATATTGCGGGCTATATTTCCAAATAGTAGCCTGGGAGAGCGTTGTGTTACTGGAAATCTGCAAAGTGCAAACCTCATGGACAACGCCTGGGCAGAACAACGAAAACTTGAAGCACTGAACCTGTATTATAGGGTATTGGAAGCAATGTGTAGAGCAGAGGCCCAAATATTGCACGCAACTAATTTGACATCTCTGTTAACCAATGATAGGTTCCATAGATGTATGCTTGCCTGTTCTTCCGAACTAGTTCTGGCAACTCATAAGACTGTCACAATGTTGTTTCCCGCAGTGTTAGAGAGGACCGGCATTACAGCTTTTGATCTTAGCAAGGTCATAGAGAGTTTCATTAGACATGAGGAATCCCTCCCCAGAGAATTGAGACGACATCTGAATACTTTGGAGGAACGACTTTTGGAGAGCATGGTGTGGGAAAAGGGTTCCTCAATGTATAATTCCTTAGTAGTTGCAAGGCCTAGTCTCTCTGCAGAAATAAATCGTCTTGGGTTATTGGCAGAACCTATGCCATCTTTAGATGCAATTGCCATGCTTAATAAATTTTCTTGTGTAGGAGTGCCTCCTGTGCCTTCATTGCAGAAACACGAGACTTCACCAGGTAAGGGGTTATTTACTCTTTTCTAAAATACTTTTAATTGGCTGCTCAAAATCACACAAGTCATTCTCTGCAATGCATAAGTTCTCATAAATCAGAAAGGATGTGTAATAAGAAAAGATGTGTATGTGGTATGCAAAGAGGGAGTTCTTGCAACTCATAGCATTTGTCCTAAGGTTTATTCCTTTAGTGCCATGTTAAGACTTGAAGAGACTTACACAGAAGTTGGGATAGCGTTATTTTGTTAAATAAAATGTAACGTCTTTTTAGTAACATATGTATGATACTATTACTTACCCAATATATATATATATGTGTGTATGATACTATTATTGTGATTCAGGTCAGAATGGGGATATCAGGTCTCCAAAGAGACTGTGCACAGATTTTCGAAGTGTATTGGTAGAGAGGAATTCCTTTACGTCACCGGTCAAGGATCGTCTTCTGAGTAACCTTAAATCAAAGCTACCGCCACCTGCTCCTGCTTTGCAGTCTGTGTTTGCTAGGTACTATTTGATGTAGATATCATCTCAGAAGGCAGAAAGTGGTTAATCTAGTTTACTTGCATTTTGTAATTTTTATGGCCATTATTTACCAAGATTCTGCATTTGGATATTGACGTGTGCAGTCCAACCCGGCCGCATCCAGGTGGTGGAGGGGAAACATGTGCAGAAACTGGAATCAACATATTCTTCGTCAAGGTATTAGATATACTTAAGTTGGATATCGGATGCATCATTGATTTGGCCAAGGTTTTTGAAGGAATTTGTCTCCCTTTCTTTTCCTTTCACCTTGTTGGGGAACTCTGGAGTGAGGGAGGGAGGAACGGGTTGCCAAGGGATGGTGTTTATTAGAATTTATGGCACTATGCATATGGAGCGATATTTATTCTGGTATCTTTTGGAGCCATCCAATTTGAAGCTTTTCTAGGTGTTAGGATGATAAATCATGCAGTAGTTTGACACATTCATCGAACTGCTTACCAATTGGCTGGTTGGGCATTGAGGTTATTAGGACCAGTCTTGAAGTGGATGTGTTCCACTACTGCTTTTTTGCCGCATTGATTGTGCTGTGCATGTTCGAATTTATATTTTGCAAATTATGGAAAATGATAACTTTTATTTTGCTATGTAGCTTTACTTTCACTGACAACTATATGTTATGTGCTGTCTTTCAAGATTACGAAGTTGGCAGCTGTCAGAATCAATGGCATAGTTGAAAGGCTACAACTATCTCAGCAGATTAGGGAGAATGTCTACTGTATTTTTCAACAAATACTGAGTCAGAGGACATCTCTGTTCTTCAACCGTCATATTGACCAAATCATCCTTTGTTGTTTCTATGGAGTAGCGAAGGTTTGCTTTGATGACTATGTGAGACTTTTTGGGCTGCTGTTCAATCGCTTTCCTTTTTCTTACTCTTGCCCTGTTCTGGTCTGCAGATATCTCAACTTTCCCTGACCTTTAGAGAAATTATTTACAACTATAGGAAGCAACCACAATGCAAACAACAAGTTTTCCGTAGTGTGTTTGTTGATTGGTCATCAGCACGGCGCAATGGGGTATGTTGCCTAATCTCCATTTGACTACAGTATTCTGTTCAAGTTCTCACTCTCCGAATGGTCTGGAAACAGAGAACATCACAGGAACATGTTGATATCATCGCATTTTACAATGAAATCTTTATTCCTACCGTAAAGCCTCTTCTGGTTGAACTTGGCCCTGCCGGAACCACTGCAAGTACTAACCGTGTACCTGAAGTCAACAATAATAATGATGGTATGCCCCTGTTACAAATTTTATATACGTGGTCATTCTGTTTGGTGTCCTTTGTGACTTCCATCCTACTAGCCCTTGCCTGATCTGCTTCTTCTGTCTGTCCTGGGTGATTAGCTCAATGTCCTGGATCACCTAAAATATCTTCTTTCCCCAGTCTCCCGGATATGTCCCCAAAGAAAGTTTCAGCAGCACATAATGTGTACGTCTCTCCATTGCGATCGTCAAAGGTACTTGGATGTTTCTTTAGTGTTCTCATTTTGCAGTTTTGCTTGTTTCTCTTTTTCAAATTAGTCGACCCCACATGTTGATATACCTTGCTCTCCACATGTTGATATACCTACTAGAGCAAGGTCAAAGAGAATCTGGAGAAAGTAGTCCTCATGTTAATGTGAAGTCAATTAGATCTCTGAAAGTATGCTATTCAGTTTTTAGGTGTTCCTGGTCTTAGCATACCTCTTTTAGAGAAGTGCATTTTGCGTTCAACTTGTTATGCTAACAGTTATAAGTTCACCTATTTCCTTCATGTCAATGTGATCTTCTACTTCCTTTCTTGATTGGGATTGTCATATTTGCCAAAAAGGTACTCAAATGATGACAATGTAGTGATTGATCTCAATGATGAGTTTCATATCGAAATAAGTTGAAACTTTTAAATTAGGAGCTAGATATCCTTTGACTAAATTATCAATTCCTTACTTTGAAATTAATTGAAGCATGTCTACAGATGGATGCCCTAATCTCACATAGCTCAAAAAGTTACTATGCTTGCGTGGGAGAGAGTACTCATGCATATCAGAGCCCTTCAAAAGATCTTAGTGCCATCAATAACCGCTTGAATGGGTATGCTTTCTATAGGACTTCAACTTCCTAAGGTTTGATCATTTTTTCCTTTTTCCTTTTTGTAATATGTCTGTCTTCATTTGCATTGCTTTTTTCTTCAGGACCAGAAAGGTCAGAGGCACCCTAAATTTTGATGATGTTGATGTTGGCTTGGTTAGTGATTCTATGGTGGCCAACAGCCTCTACCTTCAAAATGGGAGTTGTGCCTCATCATCGGGTGTACCAATGAAGTCTGAGCAACCTGACTCCTAATTTGATTGACACGGTGTGACCCCTTTTGTAAATTCTAATTCGTCTCTCATTCTTCACATATTTTAACCTATGCTTGTTCTGAGCTTGTGGCATGGGGTATGTTACGAGCGGTTTAGTTGTTGTAGAGTGGCCGCCACCATGCCCATGTGCTTATTTAAGTTAGCTACGGATCATGAAAAATGTATGTGGCGCTGACTGACTAATGTAATAAACTTTGTTTTCCGCTTGTTGTAGTTTTGAAGTCATCGTCTCTTTCTCCTTTAACTGCCCAAATTTCAATAATTTGCCTAGCCAATGATTACTAACAAACTCGTCCCTCATAATTTTACATACCCAAAAGGAAAGGAAGTATATGGGTATTTTGTACGTATTATCCAACTCTCGAACCAGGGCTTAGTTATTTTGCCGAATCTTTAATAGCAACGGTGCTAGCATCAAATTTACCCATGAAAAAATGAACTGAATTTTCCTTATCTAGTCATTTAGATCCGCTTACTAGAAGAAGTTGATTGGGCTCCTCAGTACCAGCACTCGTTGCGAGTATTACATTGCCGAAATCAGGAAAGCCAGTATTAAAGACAAGCGTGGGTAACGTCTAGCATTAAATTACGAAGCCATTCCCGAGTCAGCAATTCTCGTCTTTAAGCCTCAGTTGGCGCATAACTTTTGGCAACTTTTTTGTTTTCCAGCAATATCAGCTAGCCCCGAGTTCTTACCTAGGTCTAAAGTAAAGTTTTACTTTTGCAAACGATTTCAACTTATATACACTCAAACTCACCAACTGAGCTACAACTCTGCCGGTAAAAGAAAAAAAAATCCCCCGATTTGTTCACTTCAAACAGACCTCCAAGCTCAAAGTTGATCCCCTGATTTGATCCAACTGAGAGTACTAATGTGAGCAGCAGAGGGATGTAATCCTTATAATCATGACAATTGGGGCTTATCAAGTCCTGACTTATTATTGAGGCTACAAGCATATTGTGTGAATGGATCTTTGCAAGGACAGTCAATACTTTTGCATTTATTCATTCCGAATACATCACAATTGTTTTTCTAAAACAATATTAGATCCCAACGAGAAACAACTACTTCTAACTGCAAGTAGCCATAGATATCTCTCCTTTATCTTCATATCTCACATTAACAAACTATCCTTCTTCCTTCTGCTATCACCTTTCTTCATCTGCCACACAAGTAAAGCAACAATAAGAAAGTTCTGTAATATGTCAATCTCGACGGCCAGCTAACCATAGAGCATGCACTAATTACATTTGTGAGTAAAGAAAAATAAGAAAAAAAAATTATTTTGTATCCTCTAACTATCCACTCATTTTGTGATTTGCACCCCAAATTGCTATTAAGTTAAATTTATCGATGAGAACATTTATTCATCATGCCAAGTCACTATTCAACTCTAACTTCAAACTTTGATGGAAATATGGACCTCAAATTTAGAAATACTTCTAATCTAAAGATTTGAGTGGCTTCTGCTGCAAGAAAAAAATTCAAACTCCTGTCTGCTTTAATTATGTCAATGTTAGGCACCTCAAATCTTGTATCAAAGCTTCTGAATGTCCAAAGGATGGGAGATTTCAAGAAGTGGCAGCAACCTCCTTACTTTATGATGCAAACCGCAAGGCTACCTCTGTGAACAGGGCATTGTAGGAAAAACAAACAATTTGGATCCACAAGACAAAAAGCAATAGGAAGCTAATCTCAAACAAATGAAATGCAGCAAACCAGGCCAAGGAGATCTACTGATTCCCATTAGAAAAGCATCAAGGTAAGTGTACCTATCTCACAAATTATTTAAGATAACCTTAGCATGCCTGAGCATGTAAAAGCACCATCCTAACTACCCATTCCTCACATTCCCAGTTGTTCTCCAGTCAATAATAAGTCAGCTTTACAGGTTGGAGCACCCTTTCCTTAGAAGACTAATTTGGTCTTTAACAGACACTATTACGCGATTGAGCCAACTATTTATGTGTATGAAGCAGAGACCTCACCAAGCAGCTCTAAGGCATACTTGCTTCCATTAGGAGACAACCGACTACTTCCCCTTCTTTTTTCATTTTTTACAGAACATATTTTAAGAAACTTAGGATATGACCATGGGCAATCAAGAGAAGTCTTCTTATACTCCAGTCGGAGAAATCTTCTCACACTCCCAGTCAGGGAGAAACCCATTCAAAGTACTGACAGAAGGCTCCTCTTGTGGCAGTCCAGTTCCCACACCCAAAGAAAATGCTCCCTTGCTTCGGCCCTGGCTTCCGGACCATCCCTCTGCTGCTCTTCACCCCACAGAAACAATAAGGGTGGTAGTGCAAAACAGGAACATGCATATCCTTCAGTTTCTGTGGCTGATGAGGGGAAAAAGACACAGGCTCTGGAGACTGCTTCCACATCAATGAACAGTCAGTTGTCTGCCACATCAGGGAGTTTGTAATGGAGAATTTGAAACCCTTGTGCATGAGGAGTGCAAGTAGACGAGCAGTATTTTTGGCATCATCCAGGCCACAGTGAGCACGGCCCTGCCATGCCAAGCCCGCCATTTCAACCGCCTCCTTAAGATTGCACCTCATACCACCAAAAACCTCACAGAAAGGAACCTTTAAGTTGATCCATCTAAGAGAAGAAGACCAGCAGAGAGCTTAAATCAGATCGTATCCAGGTGCAAAGAGTTCAAAAAACAATAGTTTCAGTATCTGCAGTATTTTACCGGTTAAAATAAGGAGGCTTTCTGATTTTCTTGAATCGACACTCAGATTCCAGCATCACTCGACAATCCCAATTTGACCATGTCACCACAGCAAAGTTGGTGTTCTTAATACCCTTCTTCTCAAGCCATTTGTCATGCCTAAGGAGAGCCTCACTTAGAGTAACACCTCTGTCCACCTGGCACCAGACAATATATAAAGAACAAATTTAAACCTCATAAGCACAAGTTTTTTAACATTTTTTTATTGATAAGCAAGACAATTTTATTATAAAAGTGATAGTAGTACAAGGGACTATACCAAGATCACTAGTACAAATACGCAAAAAAACTAAGAAAGTCCAGAAAATCAACAAAGGGACTCCCTAACATTGCATCAGCCCAACAAAAAAGAGAAAAAAGCACAAAACCCTGCAACTTAGCCAGGGATAAAGAGCAGCCTTCAAAACACAAGTTTTTTAACATTAAGACCCTTGTTACACAGCACACTGCATAGATGCAGAATCCAGGATGGTTCTCATACAAGTCTCATTTCATGTATATTTAGTAACATATTCCATCAGGTTCAGCACGGTCCTATACCTGTCAAAAAATATTATCCAAATTCAATTTATTGTTTAGGCACTACACACCATTATTTGACTAATACATTATAGCTGACTCCAATCGGTGGACGGTTTAGATTTAGTTGAGCTAAGTGGCATAGCATTTCTTGGTTTATATTTATAGTATATGTTCAGAGCTACATGTTTGTGTCCATATATGTACATGTTGAACGGAGTGACTAGATGCAATGCATACAACTTTTGTGTGCAACAGTCATATCGTTGATCGGCTTTTAGACTTCAATTACAAAGACCATGTACCTATATAAGTTCTTAGTACCCCTCTAGGGCTAATAACATCTCTTCAGCCTTCTTCTTAGTATAAACTCTCTACTGTACCATCATCATCAAACTAACTTGACCCAGTCTCATTATCACTCTCACTTAAGTCATGATCAATATAAAGTGTCTCCAATTGCATCCCCATACTCTCCACTTTATTCGGTCAAACATGAGAGAGGGGAGGAGGCAACGTTGAGCTCCAGAGACAGCTAATCAATGGTGAGAACCGATCGTGATTTGGAGTTCAAGTTGATCCCAACAAGTTGCTCAAGGACCAGTTGTGGCATGTTCACTGTCATGACACTAGATTTTCCTGGAATTCAGAATACTATTTCTGTACCAATGAACACAATGTAAATCCTTTCCACCTCCATACTAATGAACCAATTTGGAACATAGCTATTACCACTTATCAACAAAACATAAAGATAAATATCCTTGAAACAGTCTCCAATTTCTTTTCTTTTCAACTTATCAAAACAAATTTCTTTTCTTTTCACTCAATTTCACCACTCAAAAATTACCAAGCAATATTTGCCACAACTTAAAACTGTCCATTTGTTAATAATCGACACAATTCATTAAAGTTCACAAGCTCTTATAAGGTATAATTGACCGGTAAATTCCAATAGCATTGATTCTGTAAGCTTTTTCCCAATAACACCACCATACCTGTACACAGACCAATATTCCACTAAGATTAGCATGAAATTGCGCACACATCCAAAATCATGATACAGTAATGCGCATGTCAGGATTATGCATAGCAATTAATTGCTCCTCCAAAAGAGAAATGACTATATAGCTTTTAATATATCCGTACCTAAAGATGAAAAGTAAACATATAGTGACCTAGATCATGATTGCAGAAAGACCATAACCTAAGGCTGGTACTGACAATATACGTTTCTTGGGCAGCCCGACCAGCATACAGTCCCACCAATCTTTTTCCCTATGTTTGCATGTCTGTAAATGCGGCTGGTGTACTAAAGGACGGGGTCTGAAATGCAAATTAGCACTTCCCATGAATATCTTTTCCTCAGAACTCTAATGTTGTTTAACAATCTGTCATATCTCCAGAATGCTAAAATCCACAACTCAGACAAACAGACATGGTGTACCAGTCTGAAGTAGAACTTCATTAACAAAAGTGTAAAGCACATGGACATTGACAATTTCAAAGAAGCTGCTCATGTTGCAGAAAATATCAATCAAAATCCTAATTTCTTTGCCCAGAAATTTTCAAGGCACTAAACTAAGATTATTAAAAATAAAAATAAAATAAAAGATCCATCAAAGACAAGCATACAGTTTTTATAGTCCTTCATTTCAGCAAAAAAAGTCTCAAGGGAGAAGTTGGAGCCCAATTCTTGAGCAGTGTTGCAATATCAATGGAGTATTGCAACTGACCGCTCAGCTCGCTACATTTTGTTCCAATAATTGTGCGTAAACTGAGTTCAGAACAAACCTGAATTTGCTGGATACCAGTCAAACCCTTGCAGAAATCACTCAGAAGCTGATTGCAAGTTGGCCGCACATATGTTTGAAAACATGCTTCTAGCTGGCCCGTTAGACTACTCACAATAACAGATGGAAACTCAATTATCTCTTGTGGGTGGGGGTTTCTATCCTTGTCGCAGGTAGCCTCAAAGTCTATGACCACAAAATACTGAAAATCTTGAACATGGAAATCATATGGATGACCTTGAGCAATCATATTAAATGGAAGATACTGGAACCGATTCTCCGCCGGAAATTGGTAAAATTGGCTCTCAAAAGAATTAATCTGGCACTGCTGCACCTTTTGAGAGTCAAAATGGAAAGTCGACCAGGTGCCAAAATCATGTTGGTAGGTAGGTTTATTGTGAAAATCATTAGGTTGATCAGGAAACTTGCTACCCAATGGTCGGTCAGGCTCAACATCCCCACCATGGTGAGTACTAATTTCATCTTTAAGCTCTTTAAAGTTATATATAGAATTCCCATTACACGGCAGGTTGTAAGGGACTCCCTGACTCTGGAGGCATTTCAAGGATGCCTCACAGTCCTTTTGCATAGTTTCTGCAGCAAAGTTGACAAGTGACAAAACACTTTATTAAGACATTGAATTTCAGCAGCATTATCAGCTGTTCGATATAATAGAACTTCACAGACTTTCACATATTTGTCATCTTTTCATCAGAGTTGCTAAGAAACTATTCAGTATCAAAGCGACTACAATTCAACTATTCACAAGAAATCTGGCAAGTCAAAAAACATACCTTTTATTGCAATCTATGGCCGTTTCTCTGCTCCCTATTTCCCTGATTTTCCATTGTTACTCACCTCTTAAAGTGCTTTTCTCTTTCATAACTCTCATGTACTTGAGTTGCACACCATTGTTTCTCTCCGTGAACTTCTTCCGTCAAAAAAGTCTAAAAGCAATCTTTTTATGGAAACAATTCCAAAATAACTCAATGAAACTAACTCAAGAGAGCACAATCATGCATCTCAACAGACTTAAATTCCATCAACAACTTCTGACCACACTAGCGGGCTCAAAATAACCTCAATCAGACACCATCATGCGTCTCTGTCTCAAGTATGATGTTTGCCTGTAATCTAAAGACGTTACCAGAAGCTGATCAGAACATGCTATAATTTGACGGTTGGACATATTGGCAACCAAGTAGGAAGAGCTGACGACCGCCAATTTCCAACTCAATGAGGGAAAGGAGTAGTGTAGGTTTTCTGAACTAAAAGAAGGTGACTGGTACAATGAGCTCCCCATTAAGTTTCCAGAAATGAGGACACATCATTGCCACCGAGCTCCAGCTCAAACAATCTTCTCTCTTTCAAATGGAGTGGAGGTTTCATTAGGAAAGAGAAACAGAGTTGCAGAAATGAAGCACTGTCTGACCATGGATTAGGAGCCTCTGCTGAGACCTAAAGATGCCTTTTTCGTTTGCATAAGAATATAAAGCGGAAGATTTTGCCATAATCTAGGATACCCTCAAAATTGAATTTCTATTTCATCCTTTACTGCATATAGGATTATATGCATATACGAACGCACCACAAACCTCAAATAATTAATGTGATTTCTATTTCAAGCAAAACAACCTTAAGAGAAATAGCAACAAGTTCAGGACTAAAACTTACATACTTCCCTAATTTCGTTCCTACTATGATTGTGTTACCATCTTGAAGGTCAAAAAACAGCCATACAAATTCCATGGTGGAAGACTTCCTCCGGCCTAGCAGCCACCAGCCAGGAATGGCCACCAAGCCCTGCTTTCATTTAGGCAAATGAAAGTTGCGAGCAGAGTAAGTATAAGGCAGTTCACTGGGTCTGTATTTTACCCGGAGATGTTGGTTCGTAAAAACCCCACTAATCATGTCTGCACAACAACACTCATTAACCATTACCAAAACCACTTCCCGCGTCTACAGTCAATCGTCCAAAAAGTCCTTTGGAATTAAGATATTCAGACACACCATCGTCCTCACCCACCACAAATTGCCCGCATGCAAGTGTCAGGGCATGATATAAAATAGCAGCTTTGTAAAAAGCACTCTACGAAGAACTGCTCCTAAGTCTCATAAATGCCAACTTGTTTGATATAATGCCCAGATTGGAAATTTTCGAAGCCATGGCATACACGTCAGTACAAGAGGGTAACTGGTTTAGAATTCAGGCTCAAATATCACATTCTCCCAAAATATGAAAGAAACAACTTTTGCTATTCATTACTTCTACATCTCTATTCAACCTAGAACAGAACTCTCATATCACACTCCAGTAGATAATTGAGCCACTAATTTAACTTTTAATTTTAAGCCAAAAAGCAACTTAAATTTACTCGAACTGCCTCAGAATCCAAAATCCATATCACAATTACTTTTCACATAGTCATTTGAAATTATACTCCCATCACTAACAGTGTGACCAATTCCTTTTCTCAAACGAAGATCAACAATGCTTGAGCAAATTTCACAATGATATATTAAGAAAACAATCATACAACATCCCATGAGAGCTAAATCAAACCGATCAAAATAACAGAACAACACTGACACACAGAAACGACCTAGTAACCGTCAGATCAACAACAACGTTAAATTGAGAAAAATAAATAAATACATACCTTTGGTTTCAAGAGCCATCATGATCTTTTGTATAGTTGAGATCCACCGGCATGTACATCAGATCTTCCTCTATAAATTCCCTCCTGCAAAGATCGCACAAACAAAAACTGAAAAATAAGTACCACCCGTAAAACGTATATGCAATATATACATACCTACACAAATATACAGAAGGAATCAGAACAGGGTTCCATCAAACAAGAGGGAGGGAGATGGAAAGAAGACCTGATCTCTTTCGGGGAGGTGAGAGAGACACCGAGGAAGATAAAAAAGAAGTAAGAATAAGTTCTTCAGATAAGATTTTTTTTATTATTATTAGAGATAAATGTAAAATCAGTATATATGTAAAAATTGAATTAGTCTTCTTAATAAAAAATATAAAATTAATTCATTTGATATTATATAAGGATAAAATCAGTAACTTATGCAAAACCAATTACAAACGATAATAGAATCACGTAGATTAATTTTATTATTTTCTTATCACGAGAACTAATTCGATTTTTTAGTATATCACAAGGACTCGTTTTGTATTTATCCTTTATTATTATCCTGTTTAATTTAGCTTCACCTTATTTAATCATAAATCTAATCCAGCTTTCAAGATTTTAAATTATCTTATTACTATTGAAGATGTTATATAAATATTTTAATTTCTTGAAATCAAATTGTTTAAAATTCCAATTCATATTATTTTTGTGACTTCTAGTACATTTCTTCCAATAAGTATTAAAATTATGTTCTGATTAATTATTTGGGCACTTACAAATTCTCTATTTTTAGTAATTACCAACAGATATTAAATCATATGAAAAATTTATTAAAGCTTGACTCTTCAAAATCACATAAAGAACAGGTTTCACAAGAATTTGGGAAATAATTTTGGGAGGACACGTGTCCGTGCCGTGGGACACTGCAGTGAGAGACAATTGGCATGGCTTGAGCTATTTTGTACATTTATTTTCGAAATCTGCCACTGAAGGTAGAATGGAAAAAAAAACAAACAAACAAAAAACAAGATACCTTGGATGGACGAATCATGGCCCTTAATTTTCATGAAGTTGAGGCAGTTTTTCTAATAATGGACAGTTCTTATATTATTAAAGCGTTTAATCTCATACTCTTTGGATGTATGAGATTTGCTAGCATTTGATAGGCATCTCAACAAATAAGCGGGGATATATTCGGATGGTATTTATTGAAAAGACTCGAGAGTTTCAGATTATTAGGAGTTTTTCTTGAATAATGTTAGAGAATAAGTAGTAACTTGCACTTTTTTTATAATCAAAACAACAATATGTACTTAAATTTAGGGTAAAAAATATAAATAATATATACGTGTTTTTGGGCAAAATTGATTTTCAAAGCCGTGCTTCAAAAATTTTAGATTTAAGACCTTCGGTGACCCAAAAGTGATAAGATAGAGATCTAATATTTGAATTTTGAAGTGATGGGGATGAAAATCTAATATTTTTAATTTACAAGTAATGGGATCGAGATCTAATGTTTGAATTTAAAATTATGATTTCTCCAAACCGCTAGTCTTAACTCACTATTTATTCACACATTTTTTAGAGTAAGCTAAAATCAGCTAGAGTGATTTGAGGAGATTTAGATTGATTCATGGTTAGAAAGCTTTATTTTAATTATACTGGGAGATTTTATGTCCATGTTGGAAACTCCGGGATATATTATTGTTATTTTTAAAACTCGGTTTAAGGATCGGCGTTTGGGCATTTTTATTGTTTATGAATATTTTGATGATGTTGTAATAAATAGTTTTGAAATAATAAGGCTGAGAGAAATAAGGTAAGCCGGTGAAAAAACCTTATTTTATATAGAATTTGTTCTCCTTTGGAGTTTAGTTCCGAGCGTTAGTGTGTCATGTGGGATATTTCCACCCCTTAATTAACGCAAATTAGGGGAGAAATAGTTGTAGGCTTTTATAAGATTATATTTGGTATAAAATATTACATTATAAAAGATTTTAAAGAATTTCATAATCAGTGTGATGACCCATAGATTATAATATCTACTTAAGTCATCAATCCTCGAGAGGAATGAATTTGAGATAATATATTTTATCCACGTGGCCTCGGTTTCGCTCTAAATTTTGAAGTAATTTGTGATGAATTTTCGGGGTCGGTATATAATTACAAGAAAATCGAAAAAAAAAACTAAAAAAATAAAGAAGATAGTTGAAGTTGGGAATTTATCTTGTTAAACGGAAAAAAAGAAACAAGAAAAAAGACAAGATAACCCTTGAGGTAACCCGTGGTAGGTTTTGTGTGTCTATTGATAATTACAAGAAGAATAAAAAAACTAAAACATTAGGAATATCGTCGAAGTCGGAAATTTGTTATGTTGTTTGTAAAACGGTAAAAAGAAACAAGAAAAAAGACTAGGAGATGTTTGAGTGTGGAAATTTTGGGTATTGATATTTATGAAATATTATAAAGTAAAGATAATTTATGGGAGTTGGTAAAAAAGTGAAGAGAGTGAAGATTTTTAATAAATATTATAATAATAATAAATTATGTGATGAATTTTTTAATATTAACTCCAAATAATTGACAAACATCCCTAGATAAAATTGTGGGCTCAAATAGTGTTTAGTGGCCCGGTACTATGAAAAGCTCAGCCCAATCAGCAAAAGCTCATATTGTTTCCGCTGCCGAAACCTCCTAAAACCCCAAACTCATTCTCTCGCCGGTACTATGAAAAGCTCACAGCCCAATCAGTAAAAGCCCATATTCTTTCAGCTGCCAAAACCTCCTCAAAACCCCAAACTCACTCTTTCGCCGGTCGTGATATCAGAGCGAACATCGTACTTCTTAGAGTCAGAAAGACAGAGCAAGAGAGGGAGCAAAGATGGTGGTCAAGCCGAACACGACGCCTGATCTAGAGCCGCTGCGCGAACTCATCAGGCACCACGTAGAGTCCTTCGATTACTTGGTGGATAAAGGACTGGAAATCGTCTTCCAGAGCATCGAGGGTGTCCACATTCACGATTCTTTTGTCAACAAGAACCTTCGAAATATCCTTTACTATTCCTCAGTTATCCTTTTCTGTATCAAAGGTTTTCCTCCATTAAGTATGTCGAAGATGGTTTGGTTATTAAGTTTAGCTATATTCGAATTTATCAATTGCATTTTTCTTGCTTGTATTCAATGTAATCTGCGTTTATTCTTGACTTGGGGATTACTCTGGGTGGAAAATCCTAAGTTGTTCCGGCCGGCAAAGGAGCTGTTATCGAAAACGATGCACGGAGACCTGCTTCCTTTCAAAGTAAGAGTTTGCTTTAGCATGAATTCACTCTTTTTGCTTTTGTTAATATCTTCTTTCTGTAAACAGTGTAGGCAGGCGAAGATTTCATACACAGGAAGCTTGAAGGCGGATGTTTACTTTCAGTGGGACGGTGGAGCTCCTATTGCACAAGAATTCGATTTTGGGCAGTTTCCGATAATGCTGAAGGTTGGTAGCGTGTTTCTTTGGTTCGGTTTCTTAGGCTTATCGCATTACTGTTTTTGTGTAGGTATGTTATTTTTCGGGTGTCTGTTTTGCTTTTTTTGGATTGGTTATT
Organism: Myrica gale; assembly: GCA_963930655.1. Classification (NCBI taxonomy): domain Eukaryota; kingdom Viridiplantae; phylum Streptophyta; class Magnoliopsida; order Fagales; family Myricaceae; genus Myrica; species Myrica gale. The sequence continues at coordinate 1,449,970 of OZ005618.1, forward strand.
TTCAGTTACAGAAGCAACAACTATGCCTGCACTTAGATTACAACTTTTCTTTTATTCTTTGAAATTTTTTCTTTTTCGCTAAGCAAATTTAGATAAAAGAAACAAAAGAAAAGGATACCTGAAAAAAAATGCACAGGACAATAAAAGAAGCTTTTGCATACAGATTTGGATGGCCTCCCGATAGAGAATTTGTACGTAGGAGAGGATTCTCGTTTACCATTTAACATAAGGGTCTCAACGAGTTCAATTTAGTACAAAAGGCAAGGGATATAACAGTGCTTTCAAGCATGCTACAGATGCTAGACTGGAGAATAGCTGCACCTTCTAGTTCTGGAGCAATCTTGGTTGGGAGAGGTCAGAGGGAGATAGTCTGATAGAAATCTGGTTTCTTTGTGAGGATGAGAAAGTGGGAGTTTTATCCAGCAAGCGCTGGCAAATTGGTAGGGAGGTTGTTGGGTACCTGGCATGTAAAGCGAGATGAGTTAATTAGCACTTGGAGAATTGGAGCTAAATTTACGAATCAAAGAACTCACCTGGGGGCTTGAAATTAATCAGGGAGTTCATGATGAAGCTTTGTTTGGAATCTGGCTCTTTTGGTTTGAATGAAATTAATCCTCTAAGTTTAAGATTAATCTGGGTGTATAGGTTGGAATTTGGATGAAAATGTTTTTACTGGTGAGGTGTTGGTAGTAATATTGGAGAATTTATTGACAATTCTCTGGTTTGTGGTTAAAAGAGGAAGGGATGGACCCTGGGTGATATGGGAGGGGTGGAATTCTTTCTATGGTAGATCTCCTCGGCGATAAGGAGGATTTTCACATTTCCAGTTGTGTATTGCCTGGGAATATCTCATGGCATGTTCAGTATAACATATTTTTAGCTAAGCAAATTGAGGAAGTGTGGGCCAACAGTCATCTCCCTAGGCGCGAAGGAGGAATGGGAGGCCTAAATTAAAGGGGAGAGGAATTGAGGGGAGGATATTTTAAACAGAAGGGACACAACATTTCATAACATTAGATAGTATGCTTAACAGAAAAAAGCAAAATTTTGTTATCTCAGTTAGTGAAAGAGTTATGGGGTGACCCATGTGTGTTAAGATTAGGGTTTAGTTGAGTTGAGTTGAGTTGACTTTGGTGAAATGCCATCTATTTTAGCGAGGAAAATAAAATGTGAGGTAGGTGATTGTTTTCCATTGGCCGCTTCTAGTTGCTTTGAATGATAGACGTCATGATTTCGAAAACAAGCGTGGATGTTTGCTCAATTGATTGCCTTTTTCAATTACAAAGCCGTGGGGCTAATGTAATTGTCATTCCCCTACCAATCTGTTCTTCTCTCACTGTGCTCTCTCGAGTTCCCAAGAGATCTACCTACGGAATTAGGTTCAGCTGCGATGCACAAAATTGAGTGTCTGAAATTGGTCATAATGAATCAATGATGTATTAAACTAGGGCAGTGGATGAGTTCACCATTTTATCAAATGGAGCATTTTCACAAGTTGTCATTGTGGATGCCAATGGTGATAATTTTGTCAGCTTACCTTGGTAGTTAAGGTTCCTTTTTGTGCATCTTTCCTTTCATTTAAGTACTCAATCTCATGTATTTTCAAACTAAGAGGGTTGCACATTTAGATTAGTTTTTCACTAAATTTGCTCTTCCTCGATTTGTTTCGATGATGGATTGTTTTAATTAGGTGAATCTTATTTTGCTCAATGGAAAATCGTGTTCCAAGTTTTTGGTGTTTGTCGCATAGTTTGTATGTGGTGATTTATATGTATCTTTGTGTATATAGGTAGTTATTATAAACATTGATGAATCTAGTTGAGCATACACATGCCTTATGGTTTCAACATTAGAGAAGGCACAATAAAGTTAATAACACAAAAGTTTTTCTTGTCTGAATGTGTTCCATTTAGTCAAAGCTTTGTCATCTGAGAGGTGCTGATCCCCAAAAACTAGTTTCCAGAAGAGAAGAGTCGTCAGAAATGGGTGGGTAAGTACTTTAATGTCTTTTCTGCTTACTATGTGTTATTAGATCCTAGTTTATGATAATTGCTTTCCATCTTAATGAGCTATGGATGAAATATATGATGATAGAAGTTGAGGAATTAATGAGAGTTTTTGCATTCTATATTTGCTGATGAAGAAAAATACATATCTGCATATGTTGTTGATGAGACTTGACGTATAGTTGCATCCTATTATTGGTTAAAAGACTATATAAGCTGTATATTCATATAGTCAATACAAGAAATTTGAGAAGTTCTATGGTGGGTTTGATATGTCAATGTTAATACCATTAGCAAGCTCTTAAGATTTTAAATTCTGTAACAGATAGACACCTATTTAGGTTTCTTGTTGCATTCTACCATAATGTCTGCTCTGCTCATTGCAGTCTGTTTCGATTCAAGTATTGTTTAATGTCCTTTTTTGTTTTAATGGTGCTATTTATTTTATTAAACAGATATGTTTGTGGTGTTCTTATTTTTTATTTTTTTTACTGTCTCTGTATAACACCTTTTTTATTCCCTAGTTACTTTATATTGAACGGGCTTGAGCGAGTTGTTCGTCTTCTGATCCTGCCAAAGCGGAATTATGTAAGTGAACCCTTTTGTATATTTCATATAATTGTGATAGTCAAGCAGGTAAATGTGTTCAATCTTGAAGTTTGGCTTGAGCATGGATCTATACTAAATTTCTAGTGCGCCTAAAAAACTAAGTTAGATAGAGGCCTGCTTAATGTTGTCTCTTGTGTTTAACTAATCTTGGAATTCTTAATGGATGGATAGTTCCTGAAGTGAAATAGAATTTTTTCTTTGCCTTATGTTGTTTATGAATGTTGCATAACTGAAATAAGTTCTCTATGGTGCAGCCTATGAGTATGGTGCGGAATTCATTCAGTGATCGGCGAGAAGGATATACAGATAAAGCAGTTGTCATAAGGTTCTCTATTATTACCATCCCATAGGTTTTCTTTTTTATTATGCCATGTACAGATCTTGTTTATACACGTAAGTAGCAAAAATTCATGTGCAAATAATTTGATTTTGGCACATTACGGTGAACTTTGCGTCTTTATAAGGTTCTTTTAGTTATTGGTAATGCCAATTTAATTATTTACTGATTTTGTGTTCTGTATCCAGTCGATACATGGTGGAATCTATCTTTGGACCTCTCATTTTTTTTGGCTCTCTCAATGGTGTCTAATTTTCGAAACGGCTTCTTGAATGTTGATTTGACCTCTAGAGTTATAAAAGCTTTAAACCTCTAAACACTAGCTCGACTGCTCGATCTGTGGACCAGTAACGCTCTCCCCATTAACCTTGACCCTTTGATTCTGGTTCTGAGCTCAACACTGATGTGTCTTTTATAAAATCTCAGAGCTTGCTCAAGGTGGACTACTACTCTTGGACCTAAACCCTCGAGGCCTTGTCCCTTTTCCTGCTCTCTTCACCTTCCATAACCTAATCCTCTTGACTCAGAACTCATCCCCCATTGACAATTTTTCCCGTGATTCCACTGTCTCCAAGAAGCTTATTCACCATACTCCCTTACTATGACGGCGCTGAAGCTGAAACTTTTATTTGTCGAGTGTGTTGCAGAAGAGGATGGAGGGGTTCATGTTCATATCATGGGTTGTGGCTGGGCTTGATTTTCAGGATGGTGAAGGTTTTGTGCTTTAAGGTGGTAACGTTAAACAAAATAGATGATTGAGGGATGGGTATGGTTTCCAGAGATGGTATGTGTTTTGCAGCTGCTACTATGGCTGAACTGTCACCCAACCTACTTAAACAACCTAAAGGCTTGGCCCCGTCCCATTTTGAGAATGAGTTACTCGTTTTTACTTAGTGGTTGTGATTGCTCTTTAACTGTCATTGCAGGTGCGAAAGAAAAAATCAGACTTCAGTAACGGTCAAAGTATATTATCTTCGTAATGGAAGTGCAAGACTTGGATTTTGGTAAGCTAGGGATGGGTCTAAAAAAGTAATCTATGGTTTGTATTTTTAAATTTAACTAGAAGATATATATCTTTATGGGTTATTTTGCAGGATACAGGGGAGAGAGTACTTGCTTCCTGTGGGTGTTGTGCTAAAGGTGGGGTGTGATGCATATAGTTGGTCTCAGACATCTTTATGCTTTTTACTTTCTGTAAAACCATCCATATTTATAAGGAACTTTTTCTGGTTACTGAGCGACATTGTTTCAGCTAGGCAGATATAAATTGTTCATTTCAGCTGATCTCATTTCCAAAGAGCTAAACTGTATAATCATTGTCTAGAATGATAGTTTTGTTCCTCACCCAAGCTCATTTATCAAGGATTGGTGCACCAGTTCTTTTTGAAAATAACTTATAGTTGCTGATAGTGATGATTTGGCTGCATATTCACTAATCCACCGAAGCCCTACAGTGTTTTTTCTCTGGAAGGGCATATAATAGTGTAGTCTCTCTGGAAGGGCATATAATGGGCTATTGGGAAAGTTTGTAGGCCAGTGGGTCTTGTGGGCTATTGTTTTCTGGGAAAGTTTGTAGGCCAGTGGGTTGGTTTCTTCAGTATTTTCTCTTGTACTGTTGATTCCGTTGTGTTTTGTTTTTTTTTTTCTCTTTTTTAATAAAACTGTCTTATTTATCAAAAAAAAAAAAATAGTGTTGTCTTTCTGTGCTCCTTACACGTGCTATGGAGAGCCAATAGTAGCTATGGTGTTTATGTAATTGATAAAGGAGATTCTACTAGCGAATCTGATTTTAAATGCTCCAGAAGTTTCTTCACAATAGATAGTCATTCTGGTGATTCTTTTGCCCCCCTTTTTTTGATACTCATGCTATACCATCCGTGTCTCTGCAATTATCAACAGGAATATCAATAGTGCTTGGATCCTCTTATATTTAAATCTTTGATGTAATTTCTCTAAAAATTGATGTGTTGAGCTGCTTTTATATTTTTAAATTTTGCAAACAAGGCAAGTTCGAGATCTCTCCAATGGCATAAACGAATCTTCTCTGTTCTATTGGCAAAGAAAAAGAATTCATAGATCAATACCTATACATCCCAGACATTGCCTACTCACTTGAGATTAGGCAGAAATGGCTAAGATTAGAGGGTTACTTATTTATGTGGCACTGTAGCATAAAATATTCAGTTAGAATACAGTTTCTCCGGTTGAATATACTTTGATACAATTTTTGCAATTGATCGACTTAAAAGTTACATATATCTAGATTTGATATCCATTTCTCCCTTGTAAACTCCTTTGTTTTTGAATGGAAATTTTGTTCAAATTTTTATAACGGTCATTAGGTCTTAATATTTCTCTTTTGCTGATAAAAGAAATCTTACAAAAGGGGAAACAAGACTTATACTAGTTCTTTTCTCTTGGTGGAAACAACATTTGTATTAGCTGAACATCAATCTTTCCAAGTTTTGAATGATTAGAAGTTGGAAGAGTTTTTGTCATTTTGTTCCACTCTTTATGAGTTGGAGTTACATAGAGGTGTTGAGGATATGTTGTGTTGGGTGGATTATAAGGTATTTTTTCTATCAAGTCATTCTATGTTATGCTTGATGGTGGTAGTTCAGTGTCTTTCCCTTAGCGTCGGATTTGGAGAACTAAAGTTCCAACAAGAGTCTCCTTCTTTGTTTGGGAGGTTACGCAAGGTAGGTCTTTATATGGTTGATTGGTGCTATTTATGTAAGGGTGATGGAGAGTCGATATGCGTTGTTTTGAGGATTCTTCTTTGTCTATTGAGAGCTTGCAGGGTGGTTTGATGCTTAATTTCTTTTTCTGGGCTAATGCGTTGTTGAGTGGCCCCTTTCTAGATTTTCAGGACTTCTTTAAGTTTTTTTTCGTTTGTATGCTATAATATCTGTCAGTACAATCTTTGTACTGCTTTTGTTCTTTTTTTCTTTAATAAAATTTCTTATTAAAAAAAACTGCAAACAAATACGGGAGGAAAAAATGTAACAATTTTTTTAAACAAGAAAAAATGTGAAAAACGTAAGAAGTTAGTATGGAGAGAGGTATCCATAAGCTACGTTGGGAGTCCTTTTCTTTCCTTTCCTTTTTCTCATTCAATTTCAAGATAGAATGTCTTCTAATCCACATCTTTGGTTTTGTTGTGTGGTTGGCCTACTGTCTATCATCTCTTTTCTTCTTCTTCTTCTTCTTCTTTTCCTTTTATTGGCTTAGGTTGGTGTGATAATATACTTCTTTTGATGAACAGGCTCTTATAGACACAACTGATCATGAAATTTATGAGAGTTTGACGTGTTGCTGTAGTGAGAGAGATGAGAGAGACAAGGGTGCTGTTGCCACTCAGCTTGTGGGTGAAAGGGCAAAAATTATTCTTGATGAAGTTCGAGATCTATCTCTTTTCACTCGTCTTCAATGTCTAGAGCATATTGGTACAAACCATGGGCGATTTCATGTTTTCCTTGTTATTTGACATGCTCATTGATAACCTATGTTACCCTGGTCATTTCAAATATAGGGGAGCATTTCCAACCTGTAATGGATGGGCTGGAAAATGAGTGTTATTCTGCTGTAAGTCATAACCTTTATCTGTTCCTCTTTCTTTTGTCCTTAAAAGGAATGGAGGGAAACATTTACTTTGTAAAGACAACATGAAGTGTAATTTTTATATGAATTGGTTTTCTGTTAATTGGTTTCATCTTCATTTTTTTTGGTAGGTTGCTAAGGCTGTTCTAGAGGAGTACATCTTTGTCCACCTTGATAACAACTATGAAAAATACAATCTGCTCATGTTAGCTGTTCTCTTTCCCTTTTTTGTTGCATTTTCTTTCCCAATGCAATGGTGCTAAATTCTTTTTTCACACTGCCCCCTTGGTCTGTGAGTTTTATTCTTGCATATTGACATGTGTTTGTCTTCTTTTGTCCAGCTTTATGCTGCAAAAACTTTTTTCACTTGTGGATCAGACATCGGTTCCAGACAACCCAGATTCATTGCAAAATCAGGAAGTCTTACTCCCTGGTCACTTGATTACCATTTATCTTAAGGTAAAAAACTCTAAACTTCCATCTTCTCCATAATATTTGACCTCTTAATGCTCACTTTACTTTTGCTTAAAAGCTAATGTAGAAGTTGCACGCTATCCCTAATCAATCCAAAGATTTTTATGTCGCTGAATATTTCTACCTAGTCTCTCATTCTATCTAGTTTTCATTCAAAATAGAGACTAGAACCTTACAAATAATATTTTTGTTTTCTCTTGAACGAGTAAGAGAGCTACTTTGGCTAAACAAGATGGTAGTGCAGCGAAGGTGTACAAATAAATTTTCACCTGTGGCATGGTATGATTGATTGTCGACTAAACATTGACTTCACATTTTAAACCTGGCCACAAGGAGATTGTGTCATAACCTAATTGTTATAAGTTCCATGTTTTACTTATAAAATAAAATATAAGTTCCATGTTTGATAGCTTAAACCGTAGCTGGGTAAAACGTGTCCCTTTTTTTTTTTCCGTGTCAAGTTTTCTATTACATAGTGTCTGTGTAACTAAAATTTTCGGGTAAAATTTTAGGGTTTGTGAAAAAGTGAGGAGAGAGAATGAAAAAGTGAAAAAGTTAGTAAAAAGTGTAAAAAAGTTAGATAAAAAGTAAGGAGAGAGAATAAAAAAGTAAGTGAAAAAGTGAAAAAGTTGGTAAAAAGTAAAAAAAGTAAAAGAAAAAAAGTAAGAGAGAGAATAAGGATGTGAAAATGTTAAAATTTTAGTAAAATTTTGTGTGTAAACAAACACTATGTTAGTATGTATGATGGCGACCATTCATTAAGGCGGGGCGTTACATTGCTCTTCTTGAGTATGAGGAGGGATTGCGCAGAGGTGTGATAATGGTCCCAGAGGGTGTCGGTGGGAGTGGTTGGCATTTGATGGCCGACTGTTTCCAGGCCGTTGTCACTTTCCTCGGCTCTCCTTGGACGGGTCGTTTTTCCAGGGGTACTGTGGGTAGAAGAAATGGCGTCTCTTTCACTGACAATTTCCCTCCGGTTTGGCATTTTCAAATTCAAATTCTAGGGCCACGACGCTAGCTACTGGTGGATGTGACGTTCCTTTCACGCTTGGGGAGCAACAGGTGCATCACGTTGGTTTCGAGGCTGACAGTACTAGGTGCAAAGAGGTTGCATTTAACGCTCGTTCGATTTTTGGCAATCAAGGTGCGCACCTTTGTCATCAACATTTTCGCACAAGATTGTTGAGTCTAGGAGGAGTTAGATCGTCTTGTCCGGGCTTTAAATTTGATGGGTGAGGGTGGTTCAGTTGGTATGGGCCTTAGTTGTCCAGACTGTGGAGGTCAGGCTCTCAGCTCTGTGATCAAGGCGATTGAGACAAATTAGGTGATTGAGGGGCCTGGTACTTTGGTGGATAAGGGGCAGGGTATACTGGGCCTGCCGGGATTACCGGGCATCGAGGGTATTCTGGTCCCCTCTTTGTTGGGGGCCCCGAGCGAAGGAGCCTGGCAACCAGGTCCAGCTAGCCATACCGGGGCCCCTTAGTGAATGTGCCGGTCTTCCAGGTCTAGACCGCGGGACTACTGGGCTTCTCGGGTTAGATGGATTTGTCATGCCCCCGAGTGAATGTGCCTGTCTTTCAGGTATAAACCTCGGGTCTCCAGGGCTTCCTAGGCAGTCAGGGTTAGACGGATCTGACTCGGGGGCCCCGAGTGAATGTGTTGGTCTTTCAGGACTAGACCCCGGGACTACTGGGCTTCCCGGGCAGTCAGGGATCGACGGATATATCATTCCCCAGAGTGAATGTGCCGATCTTCAAAATCTAGACCCAGGGACTCCAAGGCTTCCCAGTCAGTTAGAATTAGACGGATCTGGCCTGCCAGGCATACAGGGTTTGTCCCCGGGTATCCCGGGCAGTCAGGCCATCATTGTTTCCTCTTTGTCCGGGCATACAGATTTTGTCGCAGCGCTTGGAGGCTTGGCTGGTGGTGCCCACCTCTAGTCGTCGGCAGTAGCTCCTTCTCCGGCGACTTCTGTGGTAAGTGGCGATTGCATCGGTGGGCCTTTGCTGAGGTTGGCGTGGAAGATGAGGGTGGTAGGGATATTCCGCCTGGCATTGTTCCGGCCCCCACAGAACTGGAGATCTTTACGCCGGGAAGATGCTTTTCGAAGACAGAACATGCCGCTCTTCCTGTTGGGAAGCTCCAGAGTGGGGTCCCGATGGAGGAGGTCCACGATGGGGCAGTTTCTCCTCATGTCGAGGAGCATAGTGTTGCCGAGAGGGAGCGGGTAGTGCTGGATCTTTCTTCTGTGGCCCTCTTAGGTGGTCTGGAGGTGGGGGAGCGTTCATTTGGAACGAATGAGGCTGCCGAGTTTCTACGCGATACCACGAGGAAATCTCCGGAGTGGGTTTTAGACATGGTTTCCTCTGTTGGTCATTTGGTTAGGGTGTCGTGTGACGATCACGAGGAAGAGCGGAGGAATCTCTTTTGTGAGTTGGAACGAGATAGGGTGCAACTCAGTTCTACTAAGTCTAGAAAATCAGGGGGAGGATGCTAAGGGAGTTGTACTCTTTGGTTAACTATGAAGGGTCTTCTTCGATCGCTAGGAAGACTATGAACAAAGGGCGGGCCTTGTGTTTGATTCCATGATGCCTTGAATATTGAGCTGAACTGTTGGGGAATCTTCTAGGGCTTTGGGCGTACGTTGGTGGAGGTTTTGTCTATTGTCATCTTTTGGAGGGGCTTTTTCGTCGGGTTCTCTTCTCTGGTTTTCCGTTTTTTCATTGTTTTCTCGTTTGCGTGTTAGGGGTTTTCAATATAATCTCTTGTATTGTTGACTCCGTAGTTGTGTGTTCTTTGTCTCTCTTCTCTTTAATAAGATTGGCTTACTTATCAAATTTTTTTTTTCATTGTTTGAAATGCATTTGACTTAGCATTTTGTCACCTTTGGAGCATGGGAGGAAGGCTTTAAATTGACTTCAATTCGAACAGTGTTTAGCTTGCAAGCTGTAAATTGCAGTGGCATAGTACACTTGATTGTTAATTTGTGGGGTTGTTTTGTTGCAATTCTTTTTGAGAATGTTTTCTCTCTTTCCTCTTATTGAGGTTGATATGGGTAATACCGTCTTTGAGCACCATTTCAATAATATATTTCTTACTTCTTTTCACGTTAATTTTGCATTCCAGGTGATATACAATGCAGCAACCGTGAATATTACAATGTGTGAGCAAGTGCTGTTATATAATATGAATCTAGAATTTATAGAAACTGAGAAGGAAGTTGTGAAATGAGAACCGCCGTAAGCAATTATCCACCTCTGTAGTGATCTCAAAAAATAAAGATTTGATTACATGCTGAGGAAGTGGACGGCTTTTAGTTACATATGTATTTATTAAAAAGGAACACATTATCATTTTGCTGTATGATAATATTGGCCCAGAATTGGTGTCTTGTTTTCTGCTCGTATTAATTTTGGGATTCAACTGGCGGATGCATGGTACACTGGCTGGCATGATCACTATATGGAAGTTATGCCCTGCATCAGGATTGTCATGTCCTTTAATTTAACTTTGAGCTGAATTATAGAAGTTTGTGAGTGTATTCACTTAGTTGTTATTGTGGTTTCTAGGAAAAACTAGAAGATTGGCTCAACCGGGCAAAGAAGCTTCTTCAAGATGAGATCAATAACAAGAGCAAAAATTTTGATTTCTGCAACTGTATGTTATGTTATTTTATTTCACTTAATTTTTGAATTCTATTTTCATTTGTTTAGGATTTTTTTTTCTGCACTGATCAAAATGTAGGTACATCTTTCATTCTGTGACTCTTAAATGATATCTATCATTGAACCAGAAGAAATTTAATTTAGGTTTCTTGAATATAGAGCTTCAAAAAATGTGATGTGATTGAATTAGGTCACTATTGGTGTAGCGCTTTAGCATGCATTTTATAGTTTCATGTCAATAATTACCTTCTGGAAATTTCTCCTCTGTTGCTGCTTCTGTATATTTAAAAGGGTAGTACTGAAGAGTGGCTTTACTTATCTTTTCTGGGAGGTTAACCTTTTAACTGGAGTGCATAAGATCTTCCCCATATCTGGTCCATACTCAACTGATAATAAAATGGAAGAGTGGTTTGTGGGGGACCCTATCAACACCTCTCTGTTTGGCACACGAGCTTTGTTTTATTAGTAATTTTTTCTTGCTCTTTCTGTGAAAAATACTTCTTCCCTTGATCATTGATTGTGCTTAAGTTTTATTATTCCTTCTGAATCGTGGTGTCCATCTTGACACAATGCTTGAGAACAAATAAGAAATTGATTGTTTTTTATTTCCTGACACTATCTTCTCAAGCTTACATTCTGGTTGGACGGGTTTCAACAAACTTGGTCAATAAGATAGGGTGCATTTTGTTATTAAAATATGATGCAAGAAAGATTTCTATTTTCAATCTAGAATGTTATTGACAATCAGTACATATTCTTGTAAGGCTGATATCCAATGTCACTTCCTGCGATGCAGTAACTCATGTGAAGAAGGTTTTGGACAAAAATCCTGCGAAGCAAATTAGTTCTGCTGTTGAGAATATGTTAAAAACTGGGAGACTGATTACAAAATCAGGCCTAGATTTGCAGCAGGTATCGACTTACAAGTGACTGCCTTTGGTCTTTCCATTCAAAAATTTCAGCTGGTTTCATATCTGCTTGAAATACGTCATCAACTAATGGGAATCTGCAATTAAAGTTCTGTTTCATCCTCTTGTAATTTGGCTTCTAAATCGATGTCCATGTTGAGATTGTTGTTGTTCTAAGTGATTGGTATTGCAATATGCCAGTTTCTCCTTTTGTCTTTTTCTTTTTCCTTGGGTTTCTCTTCCCATAGGTTATACCTCATTTCCGGTACCTTTGAGTGAACATATGAGCATTTAGTCAAAATGTTTATTCCTTGTAACTTGAAAAAGAGGGCGCATACGTCAAGCATGCAGTTGAACCTTGACTGGCTGTGGTTTTTCCTTCAAATTGGTCAGAGGAATCTAGCACGAATGAAAACCAGCAATATCTAGTGGTAGAATTTAGAAATTTTACACTGCTTCCGTTTAGATCCTTTTGCAATTCAGTTCTTAGTCATGTTTGCGCAAAAACGCGATGCCATTGCTATTTTAGCCCAAAATTTTGATTGATGAGATGCTTTGTATTTTATTGCATAGAAGCTTCTGTTTTCGATGAAAAGATCTGTCATATTAAAATACTGGAAATATCCAGAAACATACTATATGTGTTTATGATTATGTTTTGATTCTCTAGAGGGCAGGCTTTACGGTTCAGGCGGAGAGGCTTAATTTCTTACGTTTTCTTTCGCATTTTCGTGCTGTTCATCGAGGGGCTTCATTTGCTGGGCTTCGGACCACAACTGTGCGGAAGTTGTTGCCTGAGTACGTGTATAATTGTCCACTTCATCAGTTGCATGCATTTTGTCTTGACGCATATATTCATATATATTTTTTTGATAAGTAAGAGAAGCTTTATTGAACGCATATATTCATATATATTTATGGTTTGTAGATCTTGGGGGTTTTTATGCCCTGTGCACACACCTGATGGGGAGCCATGCGGCCTATTGAATCATATGACTAGCAATTGTCGTAAGTTCCTGTATTTTATGTTTTGAATGAAATCTTACTTTTCAAATTTATTATATTGCCTTAAGATATTTGATACATTGACCTTCAGTGTCTCTCTCTCTCTCTCATCTGATGTTAGAAATGAAGAAATCATGTGCAAATAAAAGCTTCATGTTGTATTGTTATCTTTGCACTGGTCCAAGGGGTGTCCCCCCTCCCAAAAGCAAGCCGGTTGTCTCTTCCTTGAAAGAAAAACTCATAGATGATAAACCGTTGAGACACGTGACCAGGAAGTTCCTATTTATAAAATTGAGTCCAATGGTGTTTCACTCATCTTTGATAGAGAAATTTCCATGTGCTATTGTATGAATGTATTTCTTGTAAGAGATATTTTTTGGAATTTGTGGAAAGAGATATCTAGCACATCAAGTCCTTACTGTAGAATTCTAGCAAAAGATCATGCAATTTAGGAGAGGAAAACCCCAACGAAAGATAAAGAACACACAAATGGAGGGTTCCCCATATTCTTGAGATGAAGGCTCGTGGAAGTGAAAGTAGAAGGTGGTATGAGATACTTGAAATAGAGAGTAGAAAATCTGAAAGGTATGAGAAAATAGAAGCATGATCTTTTCAGTAAGTTGGAGAATATCATTGAATGTCATGGCTTCCTTAAATGTTGTTGTGTTTTCCAATTTGTATGTGTTGTCATATCAATTCCTTATATTATAACCACTCTACATAAATAGTGTTGGGAGTCAAATGGATATGTGGTAAGTCACGTTGTGCATGATACTGTGGAATGGACTTGGCAATCTTTTATTTGGAAGTTATATTTAGAAATCTGCTTTGCTCATGGATGTTTGTTTACTGGAATACAGGATGATCCTTTGTTAATCCGCATTCCCTGTCAATTGAAAATGAGATCTATAATCTGTGTTTCAGGAGTCACATCATACTTTGATTCTGAAGGGGATATTAGAGATTTTGAGAAGATAAGAAGGGATATTCGTAGTTTTTTGATTGGGGCTGGAATGATGTCTCCTCAGCCAATGCTAGTTAAAGTTGGTCCTCCAAAATTTCTTTCTGTCCTTATAGATGGTCATGTTGTGGGTTCCGTGTCTTCCAATTTAGTTGAGGATGTTGTGGCCAACTTGCGGAAATCAAAAGTGTCGGCTGATACAATGGTTTGTCCTTGTTAATTTCTCTCTGCCTTGTCTACTGATATTTTCTTTCCTTGGAAGTATTTCTGAGATGTATATGTGGCAGATTCCTCATGATCTTGAAGTGGGATATGTTCCTTTGAGCCTGGGTGGAGCATTTCCTGGTCTGTACCTATTCACATCTCCAGCAAGATTTGTTCGGCCGGTTAGAAATGCTTTGAGTCCTTTTGAGAAAGGTCAGAATATTGAGCTCATTGGACCATTCGAACAGGTATATATGGAATTTTTGAGTTCATTTCCCACCTTGGAAAATATTTTTTAAGATAAATTTTGCTTTGGTCAGTAGGTGAACCTCTTTTTTTGTGGCAGATGGGGCTCCATAAATTAAGAGCTAAGTGGTTTTAACTTACCATTTCAGGTGTTTATGGAAATAAGATGTCCTGATGGAAGTGATGGTGGGAGAAGAAATGCTTTTCCTGCAACTCATGAAGAAATCCATCCAACTGGAATGCTTAGTGTGGTTGCTAATCTTACACCGTGGTCGGATCATAATCAGAGCCCACGGAATATGTACCAGTGTCAAGTGTTTTTCTTTTCCTTCCCATTTCTTTTTTTTTTGCTTTTTTTGGGCCCTTTTCAGCTTTTTACAGTCCTTATTTATTTGTACCTGTAGATGGCAAAACAAACAATGGCTTTTTCTTCACAAGCCATTCACTTTCGTGCAGATCAAAAGCTATACCATCTTCAGGTTAGTTTATGGCTTTTCCATTTGACTCTTTGGTTATTAATGTGTTCCTCAAATCGTTGAAGGTGGAGTTGCGGGTTGGCGACCGTTTATTGCCCAAGTAAAGTACCTATGAAAGAATTGTCGTAACTGTCAGTATTCTAATATTCTGTCTAACTCTGTTGTTCAAGTTGAAACCTAGTGGCCTCATATGCTCTAGAGATTGGCTATCTATTTCATCTAAATGGATGTTATGCACTCTTTGTCATTAGTCCTTTTCGGCTTATCATATGCTTTTTGTTATGGTATTTCTCTCATTTGCACTGTTATAATGAAACTATTTTGAGGCATTTACAGACTCCTCAAACACCTATAGTACGCACCAGTGCATACACGAGGTATGGCATAGATGAATTTCCAACAGGTACAAATGCAATAGTTGCAGTGCTAGCATATACAGGGTAGGAACTCTACACCAAATCTGTTTCCTCTCTCTCTCTCTCTCTCTCTCTCTCTCTCTCTCTTATACTTCTTGTTCCGTATCATGTTAAAATCATATTTTTTAATGACATTCAGATATGATATGGAGGATGCCATGATCCTTAATAAGTCATCTGTGGAGCGTGGACTGTGTCATGGACAAATATACCAGGTTTGCTTCTTTGTCTTCATGATGGTAATTTGAAAGGTTATGTTTTCTGGAATATGCAGTTTTGAGAAGTAATAGCTCTTGGCTTGTGCTCTTACTAAAAGTTTTCCATGTTTCTGGAACGTGGTATATTGTAATTTGTCTCCCTAGATTCATCCATTTTGGTTGTTTTCTTTCTTAGGTTTTGTTTGTTATAACCATTTTTACCATGTTAAAATATCAGTTTTGCCAATTAAAATAATTCATAGAGCTCAAAGGCAGGTTTCCAGACATGTGAGATGGTTATTCCAAGTGAGTGTGCAAGGTTTGAAACTTTGTGCTTTGTGTGGTTGATGCCTACAAATCAATCATGCTTTGTTTGGGTATATATACGAATAATTATTAAAGGATGGCTGATGCAGTTGCTTTACACAGTTTTTAGTATTCAAGAGATATCGGTTTCAATCCCTTGCGCCTGTCTCTTACGAACAAGTTATCAGTTAAAAAAAAACTATTTAGATTTCCGTCTCATTTCATATAGATGCTGAAATGTATTGTTTATCTTTTTATTCGTCTTAATAACTGGTGTGTGCAGACGGAAACTATTGACTTGTCTGATCAGGGCAGTAGGTCAGAACGTTCCCAGAAAATGTTTAGAAGAAGTAATGTCGACAAATCAATGCATTCTTTGATTGATTCTGATGGGCTTCCATATGTTGGTCAGGTTGTTTCTGAGTCCTTGTACAATATTATATTTTTTGTTGTTAAGGTTGACTAACTATCTGAAACTAATTTTCAGATGATACGACCAAATGATCCCTATTGTTGTATTTATGATGAGGTAACCAGTTCCACGAAAACCAACAAGCGAAAGGGTTCAGAACCTGTTATTGTTGATTATGTTGCTGTTGATGTCAAAAACAAAAAGCCTCTTCAAAAGGTAGCTGGATATCTGTCATCTTGGTGATACTTATTATACAATGAGCTAAAACTTTTGAATATGTGGATCAATGGATTAGGGAAATAGGTCGAGGTTGCAACTCATTTTCCCCCTTTTTTCCTTACTTCAATATTTGTATGTGATTTTTAGTCTACCACTATAGAAAAGTAAAAACAAAATGGAATCAACATGGTTTTTTGTTTCTTTTCAAGCCATGCAGGCCTATTTGTTCAGATCGGGATTTAATTCATAAAACTAGTTTGCGTTGAACTCTTTTCCTATATCTTTCTCAGTGGCAGAATACCATTTTTAGAGAGCGAATAGTCTTTCACTTTTGGCTATGTGCCCTTCTTTTTATCTTGCAGTCTCCATGAGATTGCTTTTATGCATATCCTTTCTTCTAAACTTCTTTCAATGGACCTAAGCCTATGTAGAAATTGCGCGACCTTTAAAAGTTCATAAAGTTGCCATTAACACATGCTTTTGTTTAGGTCAGAGTAGGCACATTGTTGGGCCCTTTTGCCCTTCTTCTAGTCGTTCTAAGCCTATTTGGAAACTGCACACATTTTCACATTGGAAAAGAGATCCAGTGTGCTATGTCGGGCACTCGATATTAATCTTGGCGTTATTTGTTTCTTTCGAACACAATATGGGTTTCTGGCTTGAACTTGCCCATTTGGCGATGTCTTCTGGCGTATTGGAATTGCCATACAACATATATAAACCAAGTACATTATTGTTTATCCATATATGCATTGATTGCATGATGTTTCTTTACAATGTATCTTATGCTCTGGAACATGATGTTTTCTGTTGACATTTTTGAGTAGGTGAATATACGTTTTCGACATCCTAGAAACCCCGTAATTGGTGATAAATTTAGCAGTAGACATGGTCAGAAAGGCGTTTGCTCCCAATTGTGGCAAGATATCGATATGCCATTTTCTGGAGTTACAGGGATGCGTCCTGATCTGATTATTAACCCACACGCATTTCCATCAAGGATGACAATTGCAATGCTTCTGGAGTCTGTTGCTGCTAAGGTACTCTGAACTGAGATGTATACTTTTCATATCTTGGTGTTCTAGATGGGAAAATTTATATTGACGAATACCTTCTTGAATGGTCTAAGGATATGAGTAGCTGGCTTAGAAACTTTTGTTGAAATCTTGAAAGTGTGATTGGATTCACAATTTAGGAGAGTATGTGGCCTAAGGAACCTCATAAGTGTTATCAGGAATGACCCTTACAAATTTGCAGACACAGTTCACCATGCAGAAAGTAGGGTGCTCATTTCCACAAACTTTTATTTTGAATTTTGAATTGGGATGATATGCATGCTTCTGAGTAGAATACGAGTGGCATAACAGCCTTTTCTGGTGGCATTACGAAGAAAAAAGAAGCTTACAAGTTTTTAATGACAGGGAGGTAGCTTAAAAGGAAAATTTGTGGATGCAACACCTTTTGCTAGTTCAGTCAAGCAAGCCAATGTGGAGGCTGAATCAGAGTATGGTTCCCTCAAGAAAGCAGATGGAGGGACTGGTTCAAAGCCTGGTTTACTTGTTGAGGAACTTGGTGAAATGTTAAAAGAAAAGGGGTTCAATTACCATGGTGTGGAGGTATTGTACAGTGGAGTTTATGGAACTGAACTTACGTGTGAGATATTTATTGGGCCTGTTTATTATCAGAGACTCCGGCATATGGTCTCAGACAAATTTCAGGTAAAGAGCTCTTATATTTTATGCTCTTTTGTTTATTCATCCTTTTCTTTTGCCAAATCCAAGCGAGTGTCATATGGTGGTTAGAATATTAAGCATGAAAAAATTAGAAAGCTTAAGTTCTATGGAATTGATATGAATTCGAAACTTTTCATTCACTGTTGTGAACAATGAGAGAGAAGTTTTGTATCTCACATCCAACTGAGTACCTTACGAGGATAATTTATGATGTTTCAAAAGATGAGACTAATTGGGAAATGCAAAAAGGTCGCGGTGAGTTCAGATGGTATGATCTCTCGCATTCAGTTTGGAAAGCTACTTGGTTAAGGATGTGAAAATCACCCCACTGATGTCTAGTTAGCCTATACGTCTATAAAAAGTGAGCAAGTTTTATGAGGCTGTCAACAGACACAAGCTTTGTTCATGTTTGGATCTCATCGGGATCTACAGGGTTCTTGCCGTTATCGAATATACTGTATTAGAACTATTTCCTGGCTCCTGTAATCAAGTTTGAGTGAGGTGCAATTTATCTCTTCATAGTTGTGTGATAATCTGCTTTTACAGTTTTTATCATATGTGCACATGAACACGTAGATCAGTGGAAGTCTATGTTTTCTGTCTTATTTGGTTCATTGTTTGTCATCTCTCTTATTGCCTGGTAAACAGTATTTCTGGTGTTGAATACAAGTCATCTGCCAATCCATTGGCATATCAAGCTTGACTCTTCTTCCTCACTTCCCCTCCCTCCCTCTTATTTTTTCGTTTTTCCTTGGGTACACTTCCCAAAACATTGCATATGAACGTGAATGATCTTACAAGATGCCCTGTTTATTATCCTTATATGTTACTATCACCACTGGTGTTATTATTTTGAAGCATCCAACCAAGTTTCTCAAGAATGGGTTCCAACTGAGTTTAATAGGCCTTTATCTTCAAAATAGAGGGAAAAGAGGATCAGGGAATTAGAAATAGATAGAAAGTTAATGAAGATAATAATCAAGCAATGCAATTGTAAGATTAATCACCTAAAACTCTTGAGACTTTGTTTGTATGCAGGTTCGTTCTACTGGTACTGTGGACCAGATCACCCGTCAACCTATTAAAGGACGAAAGTTTGGCGGGGGTATTCGTTTTGGAGAAATGGAACGGGATTCCTTGCTTGCACATGGAGCAGCCTATTTGTTGCACGACAGGCTCCATACATGTTCTGATTATCACATTGCTGACGTATGTTCTCTCTGTGGAAGCATCCTCACAACATCCTTCCTCCAGCATCAAAAGCGGGCAATTCGGGAGATTGGTGGGCTGCCCCCTGCTAGAGCACCCAAAAAGGTCACTTGCCATGCTTGTCTGACAAGTAAAGGGATGGAGACGGTTGCAATGCCCTATGTCTTCCGATATTTAGCTGCAGAGTTGGCGGCTATGAACATAAAAATGAGCCTCCAGCTTAGCGAGGGTGCCTGATTGTGTAGCCAATCTACTCATGTTTGAAGCCCCATCTCTCATCTTTTGTGAAACGAGACGAAAAGCGACCTCGCTTGCTGTACAAAAGCTGCACACACTCTTAACTTAGAACACATTCATTTGAATCTGATTCCCTGGGGGTTCGTAAAACTATTCTGTTCGGGATGAGGCCGACTGGAGAACGCGTTGCTGTTCAAGAGATCTGGCATGCGTTTGATAATTATCGTGCCTGGACTATAAGTTTTGGGTCTCCGGAAGACATCCGCTTGGGATATTTATTTTCTTCACTCGATGCAACCTTGTTTGTAATTGTAATGCACATCCAGATGTCGGACCAGAAAAACAAGAAAGAAATTTCTTCGTGAAATATGACCCTCTGAGCTATCTTAAATTTTAAATTCTAAATGTTCTCGTAACTTAATTTTTCAGTCGAATTCCAGTTAGTTGTCCAATATGGGTTACAGTTATGTATTGTAACATTCAAGGTCGTTGCAAAGCTTCTGCACGTAGTGTAGATAGCTCCTTAGGCGAGAATTATATCGATGAAGTTCATGCATCAAGCCTAGCCTCAAGTGGAATCGAGACCTGGAAATGGTATTTGCAGGATAATTTCTATGGATCGCCCCCAAGGTTCGGTGCGATGTTGTGATTGTTTTCTGTGTAACTTTGTCTCTCCTTAGCAGGAAGAACGAAATACTTGTGAAAATAGAGCCACATTAAATTCTAAACCATCCTCCCCAGTCCCCTGTGATCTGAAAAGGGGGCAACTGATTTCTTAGTAAGACTCTTGTCAGTCATAGGTGAGTGAGACGAGGGCTTGCCGATGTAGCTGATTGGCCTGAGACTTGGTTTTCATGGAGGCGGCTTTCTGGGGAGGGTTTGAGTGGCAGTCACTGGTCTGAAAAGGTTTTGTTTTTTGTCGACGGTCATATTTGCTGTGGCGGTACAATGACGCTTTGCACCACATGCAAAGAGGGAGGACGGGGACCAAGCAAGTGGACAACCAAAGGGCACTTGGAAGAGTTTACCGAGCCATTTCTTTGAACCGAATCCCACGTCCCTTACCATGAATGGTGCATATTCTACTTTCCCCTGCACTATAGTCTACAACCATTCTGTTTTTTTTTTCTCTCACAAAGGACTATATATCAATGAAGCAAAACCACGTCTGTTACAAGGACAGGGTTGAGGTTTTCCTAGAAGAAGAGATTAAATTTGTACTGGTTCAAGCACAAGCTGCTTCTTCTTCCCATTCAACCTAATACTGCAAAAACTAAGGAGAGTTCAGATATAACCATAACAAGATCAAGGCAAACGAATTACGCCTCGAAATCACGTTCCTGTACCCACAAACACAGGTTTGATGAGACTATGGTCTCAGAATTCTGTTCATCAATCTCATATACAAATTTGTCCTCCATGCAAAAACATACATTGGCGTCAAAAATGTAAATGAGTATGGCGATTCTCAGCCTGCACAGATTGAGAGATTGACGGGTTTCAGTTTTGGCTCAAACCAAAGCTATCAATCATCTTCTCTTTCAGGGGGGAGGCCACAAGGCAAAAGCATTTTCTGCACAACAAAAATCGAAAAATAAGAAAGGATTAGATGATTTATCGTAAGGCTAAAATCATTAAGTGATCATCCCATATCATTAGATAAGAACTAAACATCACAAGTGGCTACGCAGACACACTCAAAATAAGAAACCATTTCCCAACTCTTTGAGATAGCTAGATGAGTCTTCTTCTGTCTTGTAGCCCTATTCACATTCAGTCTTTCGCAAGATCCGACATCCGTGTTCTCTTATGGCTCCATTCTTGAGAATGCACTACCTTCACTTCGGATAAAATAATTACTTCCAAATAAATAGTAGTCTTTGTTGCACCAAGAGTAAGGTACCAAATCTTGCAGCTAGTTTCAGCTCAGTGTCCGTTACACTACCCCAAACTTCTCCCAAATGCATCTAAATCTACATCATTTTGTCTACAATAATGAATTATTTACTTCTACACCAACAACCTAAGTATTTCCATATAACTTTGCGACTGCGCAGCTCTTCAACAAGGCCACACCCAAGCTTATATAAAGAAAAAAAAATTCCTTAATTGGCAGTAGGACACTTCCTACCAACAAAGGCATGCACTATAAAGACAAATGTCAAATTTCTTTTCGGAGTTGCTGACAAGGAGATGAAAGCTATCAATCTAACTTTATCAAGGTGAAGAACAGATGATTTACCGAGGACTGTGTTACCCTCTTCAATTCATTTCTTTGATAAATAATAATACTGTCAGATAGAGTCCTAAAAATAGTAGTTGTAAACAAACTTTTCCTTATTACAGCACTTAAAAGTATATGGGACATCACATTATTCACAGTCTATTTGATCAAAGGTTTACATGACAATATAAACAGGCAAACTGCAGTCTATAAGCACACGAGAACAGAGAGCATAATTGAGCGCCATTCTGTTCTTTAGCATCAGTCCACTTCCAAATATCTTGTTATCAATGCCAACGAACTCTAATTCAGAAGGCATTAACTCTCTCCTTAAGATTGAAAGGGACAATGAGGTCATAGATTCAAAAACCATCAGATGTGTTGTAACTTATAAATAGAAACTTCTCCTTTTTTGGAGTCTTGAAATATATGTAATGTAACAACATTGCCTGGGAAAGCCTCACTACGTATGACAAGGCCTTATAATGATTCCAAGTGGCTTCAAAAGCAATCTTTATTAGTCTTTATGAAGTTAAAGCGCAGGTGTGGATAACGCTTCCCTTGAGTCGTTACATGGAACTTTACCGAAGTGAAAGTTCAAACTTTTTCAATTCCTAAGATTTCTCTCCCCTTCTCCCAAGAAGGTGAACAAAATTCTTCGTCATGAGTCGTTAAAACGTAAAAAATACTTTAAGACAGCTGCTGTATCTAAGAACAAAAAAATGAAAAGGCAGCTTTCACCACGTCACCTAACCTATGCATTAAAAAACTCTAGAGAACTGATGAGGGCAAAAAGTCAAAACATGCCACACCCAAGAAGATATGTCCAAACCACTCCTGGAAGATTGTGAAAAGAGATATTACACATTTTACTCCACACAAAATATAAAGTAGAGAAAACGCAGAAAGTTAGACAAAAACCTGCATGAAGTTGTAGCGCTCTCTTCCAATTGACTCGTTTTCTGCAATGGCAAAGTAGCCTAGTATGGGGTAATGTCCAACATATGATGCATAGCAATCCCTTTGAATGTTCACCGCCCATTCACTACACATCAGAAAACTCACCGCCCACTAAGAACAAAATCTAACGAGTAAAGGTTATGGGGTCTAAAGAATTGGAATCTTACAATCTACTTAAATCTGCATGCCCAGTTCCAACATATTTAGCTTGGAGGTGCTCAAGCTGGGAATTGATGTTAAACCTATCACTGGCCTGCATAGTTACAAGGTAGCAAGCTTATCAATCTTCTGTTTTTTCTCAGAATTTTTCGATGAATTTCAGAGATAATGATAGAATTTTTTTTTTCAAAAAATAAACTTCCCGCAGTTATTTTTAACACCCAAAGCAAGCGACATCGAACTGCAAAATAATATCGAAGAATGAATATTCCTACAAATTGAAAGAGAACACTGAAAAAACAAAAGGAGAAGAAGAGGAGGAAGAAGAAGAAAAATAGGAAAGCAGACAAGAAAAAAATAAAATAAAAAGACCTTCTACAATATTCGTGAAGAGATTCACCTGCATATTGACGTCTGGGGACCTTGGGAGAGCAAGCGAGGAAATCACGAGCAAAATCGGACACAGAGGGATACGGTGCAAACTCGGTGTCGACGGGAGGAAAATTTGCCCCTTTCAAATAACATATAAGAATTTTTTTTAATTCGATGGTTCCATTAAAGGGCCAAGACTGACTAGGACGGGAACATTGGGCTGGGCCGTGCAAGCACCATTGGTTTGGAAACCCAAGGAACTCCACTGGCTTCTCTCTCTCTCCAACTGCACCGGCCTTCGACAGGCGAATCTCTTGCAGTGAGGGCGATCAAGTCTCGAACCACTTACCCCACAAAAGAAGGGTGCTTTGTACTGCATGAACCGCAGCAATGTCACTGATCAGTAAGTTCAATTCACTTTCTCACTAGCATCCCTGTTCTTCGCTTTTGAGACTACAGAAACTGTACTCTTTCTTTTCCCTGTTGTTTCAATTTATGCTTCGTCTGGCTGCCGAGAAAAACGTTGGAAATGGGATTGGAACAATAATTTTCGGCCTTTTAGAGCTTGCTTTTGTAATTTTCTGGAACAAAAATTTCCGGACTTTTAGAGTGTTAAAATTTATTCTCTAGGATTCTTTTGGTGATGTTTTGTTTCGTTCGTATTGTGTCACTGCATTGGAATCAATTTTAGCAAATTGACTTGAGGCTATTGCTTTCAGAATTAATTGGTTTCGTTCCCAACGTTAAAACTTCAGCAAAGAGTTTTCTAATATAAGTTTTGCATCTGACGTTTATTTTCGCACCTGAAAATCGAGATTTTCAGATTGAGCCTCGCTTGTTTGAATTTGGTTTGAGTGTTGGTGCTTTACCAAGGCTTTCTGATTGAGTCTTCAATATGGTTAGCCTTCTTGGTTGATTGTTTGACCTTGAATGGAAGAGAAGAATTATTCCTTAAGTTCATCCTAGTTGTATTCCTATTGTCTTAAAACACATAGGGAGCCAAGTTGCGAAGTATGAATCCAGTTGTCTTCAAATTAGTATAGCACCTGGCCACACCTGGCCACTCGGTTGTTTGAGAGCTCCAGTGGCATCTTTACTTTCTTTTCCTTTCCCTAATTTGTTTTGGAATTTAATTCATGCACTCTGGGAGATTTGAACCCACCACCCCAGTTTAAGGAAGTGAAAGTGCCGTTTAGGCTACTGCCCATTTTGTAGTACTAAACCATTATTGAGCTTTCACAATGCCTGACTACCGTATTGTGTCTTGGGATGATCAGTAGGGCATAGGTTAATGAAATGTTGGAAGGAGAGATCAAAGGTATACAAAGTCTATTTACAGTACTATGTGTCACAATTAGGGTCCAATTTGAAAGGTGAGACCTCACCCTTTTTTTTTAGAATCCCTTTCACTACTGAAATGTATCTTAACTTTAAAGGCGTTATGTTATTGGTGTTTGGAAAGTAAACTGTATCATTCTTTGGATTTGTTTTTCTTTTGGTCGAAATTGTTCATATTGTGATCAAGGAGTGGCAGAAATGAGCTTGATATGTTTCATCTATTATGTAGTGCTTGGTCTTCTGCTGATTGAAATCTGTGTTATCTCACATGATGTTAAGAACATTTTCTTTGATGCCTATGTGTGTAGGAAAGGGGAGAAATCAGCCGATATAAGGGATGGACTAAGAGCTAGCTTTCTACATGGCTGTTGATTTCCCCATCTTGCATTTGTAATCACTGAAAAAGAAGTACTACGGATTGGTTTCTCATATTCACCGCTTTCTTCGAATTTGACCTTATACGTCTTTGAGTTGAATTACTTCTATAGTTGTTTCCTTTCCGAAATGACTTCAATAGATGTTCGTTCACTGCTTCTCTTCTCCGCGCTTTTTCGCGTCATTCTAATTCTCTATGGAGAATGGCAAGATAGTCATATGGAGGTTAGATATACGGATGTTGATTACCTTGTGTTTTCTGATGCTGCTTCTTTAATGGCATCAGGGGTTTCCCCTTATAAAAGAACAACATATAGGTACTCTCCTTTGCTCGCTTTTCTGCTCATTCCAAACTCACTCATTCATCGTTCATGGGGGAAATTTATCTTCTCAGCTTCAGGTATGAATCATATCTTTACATTAATGTAACTCTGTTTGGGTACTTTTATTTGTATAGTTTGTAAGATGCAAACCATGGGGGTATTGAGTAAACCTTTAGAACATTGACAGTTGTGGTTTAGAGAAATGTGAGCTCTTTTTCTTTGATTTTCTATTATTTTGTGGTTGCTTGATAGTCAGACTCATAGGCTCTTATGGTGTCCAGGTTCCATTTCACAAAGTTTTACTGCTAGGTTAGCAACACCAATATTTGTTTAAACAGCATCCATAGAGAATAGGTGATTTTGCAAAACCCCTTCAGCTGGTCTCAAATTTTTGCCTTAAAAATCAGAGCAAAACATGTCAGTGTGGCATTAGTCTCTCATTTTTCCCCTGTTTTGTTACAAGAAGTTTGTTTTGAAAATAAGACTATTTTGGAAGAGCTTTTCAGAATTATATACTAAACCAGATGTTTATCATGGCCGTTTTGCAGATTTACTTGTGGGCTGGTTTATTCGATCTATTTTAAAGTTACGTATGGTGCCTGACAATGTATGTACCTATTCTGTAATGGTATGGCTCCTCAATCCATTTACCTTCACCATTGGAACCCGTGGGAACTGTGAGCCCATTGTTTGTGCCATGATTTTGTGGATCATTATCTGTCTTATGAAGGGTATATTTCTACTTCCATATTAGCTTTGCAAATAGCTAGCATTGTAACGTTTACTCCCAAAATGTCAGATTGTTCAGTTTCTTTATTTATTGATGACTGAAAGCTGGTCTATTCAGATCACCGTTTTTCTATCTGTTTGCCACCAAAATACATTAAAAAATGAATCGCAATTGAAAGAACAAGTCATTTCAGGGACCAAGCTGTTCTTTCGTCTCTTTCAGGGACCAAACAAAAGAGATGAACATTTATTCCTTTTCTTTCCATTGTCTTCTCTTTATCCCAACAAGCAGGAGAGACATCTTCCTTTCCCTTCCCTTTTCCACGTCTTGTCTCTCTCTCTCTTTCTCCCCTCTCCCCTTTCTCTTTGGGACAGAATGTTGAATGTAAGTTGTGTGGGTGTTATTTGTCATGTTATTTAATTATGGATCAAATGAAATTTTCTCCTCATGTTGATATAAGATCATGTTGCAACATTATCTTATATCTTTGTTTCCTACTGTCATGATGGTTCAATGTTTTCTGTCGCACAGGGAATTGGTTACAAGCTGCATTTTGGTACGGGCTTGTTGTCCATTTTAGAATTTATCCAATCATTTATGCACTTCCTATTATCTTGGTTCTTGATCCACACTTCCACCAATCTGGTCAGAAGCCTGTCCTTAATTATTGGACTGCTGGTCAAAGAAAGACCCAAAAGAGTTCTACTTATCGTTACAATCTATGGACTATGCTGATGAAAATAGTTACAAGAGATAGAGTTATGTTTGGACTGGTATCTGGGATTGTTTTCCTCGCTTTCACTGGTCTTTTCTTCTACTTATATGGGTGGGCATTCTTACATGAGGCGCTGCTCTACCATCTTACTCGTACAGATCCAAGACACAACTTCTCTATCTATTTCTATCACATATATCTCCATTATGAAAATGAGATTTCAGTGATAGAAAAACTCATTTCGTTTTTGCCTCAGTTCACAGTACAGCTGGTTCTCATTTTCTGCTTCGCACAGGACTTCCCATTCTGTTTTTTTGTACAGACAGTGGCATTTGTGGCGTTTAATAAGGTTTGTTTATTTGTAATTTGTTTTATGTAACCTTGCTATGCGTTTTCTAATTTTCTTTGACTTGAGAATTTATTGAGGCCACCTAGTATATGCCCTGTCTAAAAAGACTCGTTGAATGATATAATCTCCATAGAATTGTTGATCACGAGTATATCTATCTACATTTTTTTTTCTGGCTTTGGAAACTTATTTCTACCATCCAACAGACAGCTCCTTCAAATCACATATTTGATCTTCATACGCTTCTTCTAATTCTTGTGCAGGTTATTACGGCACAGTACTTTGTGTGGTTCTTTTGCTTGTTGCCTTTAATCCTACCATGGAGCAATATGAAGCTTAAATGGGAAGGCATATGTTGCATTTTCGTATGGATGGGAGCTCAAACACATTGGTTAATGTGGGGATATATGCTTGAATTCAGAGGGAAGAATGTCTTCCTACAGCTTTGGATGGCAAGCTTAGTTTTCCTGGCTGCTAATACTTTTGTTCTTATAAAGATTATCCGCCACCACCGATACTCTCCCGTGTTTAAATGGTTAGAGCATGTAAGTCCCAGGACTGCAGTGAAACTAGAGTGAGGAATGAGACTCTTCGACTGTAAAAGCTTGAGGATCTTTATTCACCACGGTTTTGCCTTTGGTTATAAGATTTTCAAAAGTTCTTAGAAGTCTTCAGCTACTACACTTGCTGTCACTGTGGGATTTGTAATATCAGTTGAGAGGATCTTGTCTGAGACTGTGTAGTAGGCATAGGGGGTTCCAAGTCTATATCTTATGTGGCTCAAGTGGCGAATATGGGGAAACTACAGTTAAAACCAACCCGGTTCATGCTTCCCTCGTTGGGGGAACTGGTTGACCAGGCATGCCAAGTAGACACAGCTGAACTGCAACTGGAATTTGATGAAACATGTAAGAGAATTAAGAATATCAGAAACAGGCAATTAAGTTTCATCTTCTAGGCCAATCAAATTCATATTGGAATTGTAGGCTTCTTTGTAGCAGGAGAACTAAAAATACAATCCATGTTCTTTCTTCCATTCCTTCTGGTTTTCCCGTTTCCAGATAGCAGGGAAAGAAGTTAGCTAGGTCCCAATCCCGCAGGAGGGGCATTATGCATTTGGGCACAGTTACATGGGGATGGGCCTTGCTAAAGGAAAGCAGCGGGATATCTTAGAGAAAAAAAAAGCATCAAATTTAGCCTACTCTTAAACATGACATCCACGCACTCTCCCTCTGGCGTTGAGCTGTTCCTTTTATGTGGAACCTGAAGCTACTTCCTGGATCAAATAACAGGGTTATGTTCGTTTTGAGTAAAAATGTAGGATTTTAGAGAAGTTGTGAATTTTTATGTTGAATAGTGTTTTATTGGTGTTTGTGTAAAGTGGAGAGAGAAATGCTTTAATGTAATTGTTTAATAAAAAAGTATTAGAGATATATGAAAAAGTATAGAGAGAGAAAATTTATGTTGAATAAAAAATTAAAAAAATTGTTGGAGATTGTGTAAAATGTATTGGTGTTTGTGTTTGAATTCTAAATATGTTCGGTTGTAAATTTGTAAATATATTTAGAATCCTGAAAAAAGTGTGAAAACGAACGCAGTTCTCGCATTTGTGTGCTTGCTTAACCAAATATAATTCGTCATGAGAATTCCGATTCAAACTACTAATGAAATTTTACATAAAGGATCTAAACTAACAATCTTGACACATTAAGCTATTTAATTTTCGCAATTAATCAAATTGCGTCTTAAAATAAAATATGATGGTCAAAATCGTGCAGCATGACTTATTTATAACACACGTGGTACGAGTTTGAAAGTTGGATTATTTTTTACAAGCACAAATTGATGAAGATTGATAGTTTTTGGGCTTAATGTGTCAAAAGTGGTACTTGAGACCTCTATTTGAAATTATTTTAATAATTTAAGGACTCAAAGTGACTTTCCTCTTTATCTACTCCTACAAATATCCCATTTCACATTTGATTTCTGTAATTAACATAAATATTTCAGATGACATTTAGGGAGGAAGTTTTTAATATATTACTAAAAATAATTTAACATAATAACTTATAAAAAATTAAGATGTCAGTTATAATTCTGAGATTAAATTTACATGAAATTTAGGAAATAATTTAATAAATTTATGCTGACTAGTTTTATCCTTATAATACTTGTTGATAGCGGTTGTCGGTTGAATAGCTGTATCATCTCTCTGGCCTGCTAAACTTGTCAATTTCACCTGCATTTGCTTGGAATAAAGAAATAATCAATTTCTATGATTGCATCAAGGGCCAGACCAAAAAAGGGCCAAGACTGGCTAGGACGGGGGATTTTGAGCCGGGCCGGGCCGGGCCGGTACCATTGGTTTGGAAACCAAGGTGCTGCACTGGCCTCTCTCTCTCTGCC
The DNA here is from genome assembly GCA_963930655.1 of Myrica gale. Lineage (NCBI taxonomy): Eukaryota > Viridiplantae > Streptophyta > Magnoliopsida > Fagales > Myricaceae > Myrica > Myrica gale. The sequence goes on from OZ005618.1 coordinate 1,479,141, forward strand.
TCTGGGGAATCCGTTGCAGTAAGGGTGCTTGAACTCTATGAACCGCAGCAACATAATTGAACGGGTAAGTTAATTCAAGTTTGCGGCTTGGAGCTTGTTTAGTAATTTTCTGGTATATGATTTATGAAATAAATCAGTAATGTTTCTTCTTCCGTGGTTTTCTGGGGAACCAAACAGAATCGTAGAATTTATGCTTTTGTTTTTTCCTTTCCAGGTTCGTATCTTATGATTGTTTTCGCAGCTGAGATCAGTTTTGAAATTGAGCATTGATTGTTTGAAGTTGCTTTGAGAGTTGGTAGTGCTTTTACAAGGCTTCGGATTGAGTCTTCAACATGGTAAGCCTTCCTGCTTGGTTGTTTCACCAGTTGGGTAGTGGTTACTACGTTTAAATCTTCAGGTTGGTGACCCCGATGTGATTGGCTGGAAAAGAAGAAGTATTCCTTTTGGATATTTCTTCGTCGTTGTATTATTTTTGGTCTTAAAAACACTTATGGAGTCAAGTTGCAGAGTATGAACCTAGTTGTCGCCGAATTGTAGTACAGCATCTCTCCACTGGGTTGTTAAAGAGTTCTAGTGCTTCCTTTTTCATTTGGCTTTTCCTAATTTGTTTTGCAGTTTAACTCATGCACTCCCTGAGATTTAAACCCTCCCCCACTCCCCCAGATTAAGGAAGTGGAAGTGCCGTTTGGGCTACTGCCCATTTTGAAATAAAAAGCTATTGTTGAGCTGTTAGAACTAGTTGCCACATCTGTCTAAATTGGTAGTTTTTTTTTTGAAAAGTAAGTCTAAAATTGGTTGATGAAACTGTGCTTCATATATTTATTGGTTATTTCGTGTTTTATACAGTTCTAGAATTAGTCTTTTGCATTATACTTAATCAACTGCAGAACACTTAGGTCCCCAAGTTAACTATCGTACTTAGTTTTTGCTATTTGTTGTTGATGTTGATGTTGATGTTGGTGTTGTTACTGCCACTTATTAATCTTGGTTTCTGCATGAACATATAGTTATGCCAGCTGTTGTTTATGATTCTCAGGAAGTGTTCAAGAGGGCTATCCTACAGTCTGGACCACCTGAAAGTTTTGCACTACAGACAGTTCAGGAAGTTATAAAACCCCAGGTAAGTAATACTTATCTTTTTTTTTTGATAAGTAAGCAATATTATTAACGAAAAAGAAAAAGAAGAACAGTACAAAGATTGTACTGAAAATACAACAGAACAGAAATTACAGCATACAAACAAAAAAGCTCAAGAAGTCCTGGAAATCTAGAAAAGGGCCACCCAACATCACATCAGACCACAAAAAAAAAAGATCATTCATCAGACCACCCATCAGGCTTGCCATAAACAAAGAAGAGTCCTCAAAACACCGCCTATTCCGCTCCTTCCAAAGACACCACCAGATGCAATAAAGCAAAACAGCAAAACAGTACTATATTAATCTCCCTTCTCTGCACTGATCTGTCTTAGTTCATGTAGGATACGCGATATGCCTATAAGAGTGGTACTATATTTGGAAGTCTGAACAACATGATTTTCCATGGTCTCTATTCTCTATGTTTGGGTTGTCGATTTTAAGACCTTTGTCCTATTTGTCTCACAAATTCTAAGCTCAAACTTACCTCGGTTCAAGCATTTGGAGTTGTGAAAAAGGCAGTTAGGAAATCTACTTATGAGGGAGGGAGGAGAGGGGGGTTGGAGACAGAAAAATTCCAAACCTCTAGTGAAGTCGCGGTGTCTGTAATGTCTCCCCAATGAAAGAATCCTTGTTCCAAATTGGGCTTGGTGCTTGATTCTTTGTGGGAGTCCTTCTAGCAGTGGTTAATTGGAAAGTTAAAAATTCAATTAATGCTGTCAAACAAAGGTATTATTGGAGGCTTGCATGGTTATATAACACATTGTTACGAGTTATCTTTTTGGGTCTTAATCTGGAAATTATTTTTTCTGAACAGAAACAAACGAAACTAGCCCAAGATGAGAATCAATTATTGGAAAATATTCTTCGGACATTGCTTCAGGAACTGGCGGTATGTTCCACTCTCTGGTGATTCTCTTGTGCTGGTTCACAAAGTTCAAGGATTTGTATAGTGAAATTTGTGGAATTTTTTTATCCAAATCCTTGTGCGGAGGTACGGTCGATGGATTTGTTTTTTCTTTCCTAGGAACTTCCCAAAAAAATAGTAGAGCAACAGCGCAAGAATAGGAACTTCCCCATCCTGAATATGCTTTACTTAACATGAGTTTCCCTACTTTGGTCCTAGTTTTTAGATATCTGGGTATAATTTTTCCCCTTGAATAGGTGATCAGGTTGCTTTCTGTTCGATCATTTAGAGCTAGATCCATTCACAGCTTGATTTTGAAATTAATATCAAAACGGAGGAAATTTACTCAGATTGAATCTTCGACATTAAATCAGGCTGCCTGCATTCACTGTAGAAAGCAGGCTGTTGAGAATTTTTCTTCACCTTTGTTTAGCACAGCAAAAAACTACAGGAAAAAAAGAAAGAACATAAATTTTCTTCATGAGCTGGAAATGTATTAGATTTCAGTCATATGGCAGTTCACCTTTAGTATTTTCATCAATGAGTGAATTAAGTTTTGCTTGTATTTGGTAAAGTCATCTGCAGTGCAGTCAGGGGAGCAAATAATGCAGTACGGGCAACCAATTGATGATGGCGAAACTACTCAGGGTCATATTCCTCGTCTTCTTGGTCTGTACAAGTTTCTTCCTGCTAAAATTTACTATGAAGTGTCCCATAATCTATTGCTGATTCTCTGAGCTTATAACTATCTAAGGATAAAACTCTGTTGTGGTGGAAATTGAAAAAAGAAAAAAAGAAAAAAATTTGTATTCAGCCTATAATACAATGTAAGGGAGCAAATTCACTTTATGATCTGCTGATGTTGATGCAGATTAGGAGTTATCCAAAAGTTCATGTTTAGATTTAGTGGTAATTTTTAACACTGTTTTGTACTGGGTTTTTGTTTTTTCCACACATTGTGATCATAACATCTGATGTCATAATCAATTTTAGCGTAATGCTATTCCTCAGTGGGTTCTTGGTTGAATACTTTTATTTGGATATATAAAAAAAATATGCTCACTAACACGTGGGCGAGGTTCATGTTTGCTTTCTACTGTTTCAACCTCAACTCGATCTTAAAATAAGGAAGTGAAGTTCGAAAGAACTGTGGTTTAGTGACTGTTTTTAGAACATATATAATCCTGGTGGCAGTTTGTCCCAAGGAAAAGAAATATATTGTCCCAAAATTATGAAAAATTGCAATTTGAAGCATCTAAATGTTCCATCTATACCAAACAGATATAGTTTTCTTCTTTCAAATTGCCCTGCTGCATTACCCAAACTAGTAATTATGGTGACCCATAAAAAAAAGTAAGATACATTCTGTCCATGAAGTATTTTGTTAGGTTGTTCTTACATGAATTGCATTTTTTATAGGCATGTTTATTAGTCTGACCTCAGATGGAGAATGTCCCCTGAAAGAACTCATGTTGGGTGGTTACCTGATCAATTAGATGATTTATGGGCACGAAGCTTAGGACAGCTTCCTTAGGGAACAACAGCTTAAGTTGATGCTAATGTCTTCTGTGGTAATGCTTTGACGTGAATGGATTACTTTCACCTTAAAAGTCGTTTACCCAAAGATGGGTGATTCGGCTTTATTTATATTGGGATTGGGAGAAAAATAGAGTAGTCCGGTTTCCCACATTAAGGAAGGATTTATGGGATTCACTAATTACTCCTTTAGTTTGGCACTATTAGAATTTAAACTGTTACTATTTTTCAAGATAAATTTTTTTTCAAACTGTACTGTTCATTGCCACATGATGTTAGCATTCTCTTGCGAAAATTTATGCCACTACAACAAGCTTTCTGGTAAATTTATGCCACTGTTTTGGTGGTGATTGCTGGCACTGTGGACTGATACACACACTGTGCAGTCCATTACAACAAGCTTTCTGGAAAATTTATCTTTATTTTGGTACCCCTGGAATGACATAAATGGTTTTTTTTTATATGTTGGGAAAATAGGTTCAATATTACAAATAGGATATATCTTTGGTGTTGATGTTTCTCCATATCTCAATTCAAATTCTTCTTAGGATGGTTTCAATGATTCTTGATAGTTTCTAAGAGTCTGTATCTGTGTTGTGACTTCTTTGGGGGGTATCTTTGGACATTTATTGTGACTTTTTGTGCTTTAGGCATATAATTGAGTTTGTAAACTTTACAATTGTAGAAGCTAACGGTCACACTTTTCCCTGGTAGACATTGTGCTGTATCTTTGTGAGAGAGAACATGTCGAAGGCGGTATGATATTTCAACTGTTGGAAGACTTGACAGAAATGTCTACAATGAGAAACTGCAAAGATATTTTTGGTTATATAGAGAGTAAACAAGATATCTTAGGCAAGGTAACTACTTTTCTGCTGGATTCATTTATACATTTTCTGCATTGATTTTCCTGGAGTCAGTAATGACTGTACTCCATCTCTTTGCTTATGTTTGCTTTGAAAAATTCTGGCTGCAATACAAACAGCAAGAACTTTTTGCTCGTGGGAAGCTTGTGATGTTGAGAACGTGCAATCAACTTCTTCGTCGTCTATCAAAGGTTGTATCAAGACACATCGTTATCATTCTTTTGCTCTTGTTTTTCGTATTCTTTTGCTTGCAGTTTGCTTTCGTTCCCCCGCCCCTCCGCGCCCTTCTCTTTTTTTTTTTCTCTTCACAACATTGGGATTCTTTGTGACATTTGAGAGTTAGTGCATTTACCTAAGGAAATTACACGTTCAACTTGATCTTGTAATCTCTGAGAACCATTTTATGACTGATACAAATTTACCGCCCATCACAAATGTAGGAAATAACATGTCTACTGTATCCTTTCTTTGGCTGAAAGGTTCAACCCAGTTATGTTCTTTCACTGCTACATGAGAATTTAGAACTCAAATTTAAGGCGTGGTCCATTAAGTAGCTGCTTCAGTATTCTTGCTGGTCTTATGTCTGAGCAGCTGGCCAGCCCAAACTGACAAAGCTGAGCCAGCCAGTGTTGGTTAGTTTCAAGGTCTCAGTCAGCTAGGTACTAACCAACCTGACCCTAGCCCCTTCCTTTATTCGTATTCCTCTGATCCATGGGAGAGCTCTTGTTGGGGTTATAAAACTCAATCTTCTTGTTCATCTGATCAAATATCTCATCAAAGAGCAGGCTGGGGTTTATGAACATGAGGAGGCATTCTAGCGGTCCAAGGTTCCGATGATGGCACAAGAGTTGCAGAGACGATTCGGTTTTTATTTGAGTTAATGAATATTATGCTATTGTGGATGCTGTATGTATAGTCCTTGAAGTGATCGTTGACCAGGAGCCTGACCTAGTGTGCGTCTGCACTAAGAAAATGGTTGGGTTATACCTCAGCCCCTTTGACCAACCAATTGATCTAACTACCGACCAATGTCGCTGGGGTCTAATGTGAGCTTAAATAGGCTAAAGATGTGACACATTTGGAGAGTACCTATTGCAAGATAGTGGCAAAGTCTTCTTGATCTACTTGCTGTGTAGTGAAGGTGAAGTAGACTGTCATTTGAGAAATAATGGGCCAAGTTACTATTCACAGTATCAACATCCAACTTCCCTTTACCAAGGAAATAGAAGATGCAGAGTGGTGGGTGGAAAGTAGTCTGCCGTCTTTCTATATTTAGACCTTTCAGACATTCGAGGGGAATCCTCAAGGTGACCAACCAAGCAAGCCTTGATATTTGTGCTTGTTGACTAAATGGATTTCTTTATAAATAGAATGTAGAACTGTAGCTATTTTAACATTTGTTTGGATTCAAATCATAATATTTTTAAACCCTCACAATTATAATAATGACGGCTAAACCTAACTCTTTTGATATTTTTGTCATTCAGGAAGCAGGATATGGTATGTTTGTATTACTATGAAGAAGGAACTTCAATTGGAAGATATCATTGTGGATCTGACCTGTTCTTTCATTGCTTTGTATTCAGGCTAATGATGTGGTGTTTTGTGGACGAATTCTCATGTTTTTGGCACATTTTTTTCCATTATCTGAACGGTCAGGTACTATAAGTAGTCAACTCGGATTTTTCTCTTTTGGTTTGATTGCTTTTGTTGTTTTGGTCGCATTCTGGCTTCTTTCTGATTTCAGTTACTTCTTGCAGCTGTCAATATAAAAGGAGTTTTTAACACATCTAATGAAACAAAGTATGAGAAAGATCCTCCTGATGGTACACCCTTGATAAACAGCATTTTGGCTTTCTTTAATGTCTAGCTATTCCTCATTTGTTATTTATGGTGTACAAATTTCTTCCTTCAGCATACACACTAACCAATTTCCTTGTTTTTTCAGGCATTTCTATTGATTTCAACTTTTATATGACCTTTTGGAGCTTACAGGTAAATTTTCTCACTTGGAAGCACAGTCAGAAGAGGAAAAGAGTCACTTCTTCATGTATATTGCTGCCACACCATTGATAACAGTCTCTGTACCCAGTTCGTAAAACATAATGCCAGAACTTACTGCAGTGATACTTGAAAATTTTTACGTTTAGGCAGGTTAGATAGATGAGAAACGTGATGTTTTCGTCCTTAAGCTAAATTTTCTGATGGATTTCTGTCTGGGTTTTCAGGAATATTTTTGCAACCCTGCTTCTCTAACTCCTGCTCCTGCTAAGTGGCAGAAATTTTCATCCAGTTTAATGGTAAACCTTTCATCTGCCCAGTTGGTTTTGTGATCTTCTTGGTCTTGATGTTTCATAAGTTACCTCAGTGTTTCTCCTTGGATTTGTTATCTATAGACGGTCCTGAATACCTTTGAATCTCAACCGTTAAGCGATGAAGAGGGAGACGCTAATAACCTGGAGGAAGAGGCAACGGCTTTCAGCATTAAATATCTTACAAGCAGTAAACTAATGGGTTTAGAGGTAAGCAGTGTTTAGGACTTCCAAAATCGATTGATACAAGAATATGTAGTTTTTGTATTTTGGAGAATAGCTTGAGTTTTGATTGAAGATCCATATGTTTACACTAACGTTTTTTGGGCCACAGTTGAAGGATCCAAGTTTTCGACGCCATATTCTTGTGCAGTGCCTCATATTGTTTGATTATCTGAGGGTAATGATTATCTAAAGGTTTCAATTTAAAGTCTTATGTGTGCCTTTGAATTTCAATATCTGTGGATTAGATGATCAAGCAACTCTTATTTGCACAATAGGCTCCAGGAAAGAACGAGAAAGATTTACCATCTGAAAACATGGTTAGTGCTTTTTTTATATTTTGTTTTATGAAAACTATTACCAAAAAATGGGATCTTCTTACTTGTGGGTGATGAGTTCTACTGCTTCGTGGACATCAACATCCTGCTTTCGGTGCCGATTTAGCTTATATACTGGAGAATTGTATATTGGTGAGGACATGTTAGATGTCTACACGGTTGTATAATACCGCCCTACATTCTTTGACGACCCTTATTGATTCCAGAAAGAAGAAATCAAATCATGCGAGGAGCGTGTGAAAAAGCTGCTTGAAATAACTCCACCGAGAGGAATAGATTTTCTTCATAAAATAGACCATATGCTAGAACGTGAGAAGAATTGGGTGAGTGTGCTTCTCAATCTCTCTCTCTCCCCCCCGCTTGGGGGGGGGCACTTCCTCCCTATCTCCCTGTTAAAAGTATATTGTGAAAATTTAGATCTTGCTCTAGCTCAATTTGTATCAAATCTCTTTGCTCTTAGGTGTGGTGGAAACGTGATGGTTGCCCGCCATTTGAGAAGCAACCATTGGAGAAGAAAACAGTACAAGATGGAGCTAAAAAGCGGTATGCAATTAATTCCCCATGGTGATTTAATTTTTTTCCCAACTATAATGAGTTCCTTGGGAATTTGATTGTTTTTAAGAGGAATACTAGAAGGATAGAATTCTTTGTAATCCAAGCTTTCATAATGCAAGGGTAAATATGGGGCATTGCATGATGGTTCCCCTTCTTAAGTAGAGGAATCAATCAACAGGGGATTTATGATATCCTAAAACCAATTATTGAATAGTGTTTATGAGCTTTATTCTTTGTTGATTGATAAATTTGGTAATACTGCAGTCGACCAAGGTGGAGAATGGGAAATAAAGAACTTTCTCAGCTGTGGAAATGGGCGGATCAGAATCCGGTATGTATCATTTTAGTGATTATCATTATTTCTTTAACAAAGTAACCTTAAAAAAATCCTCACTTGTGCAAGTTTACTTCAAAACTGTCTCCATGTCCCCCGCATCAGCAAACCTATATCTTTATTACTTGCGATGTGTTGATTATGCTGGTTTAATAACTATCTGTTATTATATTTTAACAATTATCATCCAAAATTATCTATTTCTGAACTCCAAAGATGGCACTAGGGTGGACCAGTAATAAGAGCACCATAATTTCCATGGAAAATGTTTATCACTCAACTCGAGAACGCTCTTCTCTTGGCTCTTGCTTCATCTGAGTTTTGGCAACTCCTTGCAAGTTCTTAATGTTTTCACTTTAGGTGTTCATAGCATTTACAAGGATTGGGGTCTTGGTATAGCATGTGCAAGGTCTCTTTATTCTTTCTACACGATTTCCGATTGATCATAAGAGGAAAGAATCTCCATAGATTAAGAAGGGTTTTTCTCTATTCACTGCCAATAACTTTTCTTCCTCCAAAATCAAAAGATGATACATCTTCTTCTGGCCATGCACCCCTTATAGAAGCTTGCCCCCCCCCCCCCCCCCCCCCCATTGCCGTAGCTGCCAACTGACTTTTTGTGTGTTATGGGGCTTAACATACAGATTTTTGTTGCAACAAAATACTAGAAAACTATATTGGTTGCTCTGAATTGCAAAAAGGAAGCCATTTCCATGAAAATATTTTCATTGACACAAATGCAAACTAAGTTTTAGATTATTGATTTCTAGACAGGAGCTAAATGAAATACCCTAATATAATCTGAATTCACCTCATTGAATTTGCTGAGTCATTCTGTTTGGGAGATGTTTTGAGGACAAGGCCATGTCTTTGAATCGGTTGGGGGGTTCTATGTTGCATTCTCGTTTTATGTGGGCTAATTCGGTCTTAGGTTCTCCTTTTGAGGGTTTTCAGGATTTTTTGAGTTTTCTAGCTTGTATGCTCTAGTGTTTTCAGTATATTCTCTTGTACTGTCAACTCTCTTTTTCGTGAATAAAGATTAACTTATAAAAAAAAAAGAGTAAATGCTCTCTGATTATATAATTCCTGCCCATATTTTGAGAAATATTTGTATATGCACTTGATGTCATAGCATGATTGAGTTATGATTAAGATCTTATAAACATGTTCAGAATGCTTTAACCAATCCTCAACGTGTCCGAACTCCTTCGATCATGGAGTACTGGAAACCCTTGGCTGACGACGTAAGTACCTTTGCGTCATGAACTTCAAGTAACAAAAAAAAAGGTTATGTTTGAATATTTCTTTGTCCATTTGAAATAGCAAAGTTAGCGTGAATTGAGCCTCACTGTCATTTTGTCAATTGTCAGAATTAAGTCTTTTTTTTTTTGGAATTACAGATGGACCAAGCAGCTGGAATTGAAGCTGAATATCACCACAAAAATAATAGGGTAAGTTTCTGTTCAGAGAACTTCAGGTTTGAATTTGTTCGGTGTTTACTCTAAAGATGGTCCTATATGCATACACCTCATAACATATGTCAATGATGTCATATCATGTGCTAATCAAGATACGTAATCCTTTCAAGAGTTTTATCACATGTTTAGTCAAATGCTGTAGACCATGCATTTTTAATTTTTGTTGGTAGTATTGACTACTTGCCTGCAACCTTATGTTTAAATCTATTTCTTTCTCAGAATTGTAGATCATTTCTTTTTCTGCAGGTTTATTGTTGGAAAGGACTTAGATTTTCGGCTAGACAGGACTTGGAAGGTTTTTCTAGAGTATGTACAATGTTAACAACCAAAGCATTTTTAATTTATATATGCCCAAACAATCACTCAAAAAAGGTGTATTCTTGTAAATTCGGTTGCAGTTCACTGATCATGGCATTGAAGGAGTTGTTCCTCTGGAACTTTTGCCACCTGATGTTCGTTCAAAATATCAAGCAAAACCAAATGACAAGTCTAAGCGTGCTAAGAAAGAAGAAACGAAGGGTGCTCCACCACAAGTTGAGGAAAATCAGGTTTATTTAGCCACATCTTGCTTTGCAGTGTTTTTTATTTCTCAGCTGTTATATCCCTAAATTGTACATTATGAAATTGACACAAATAAAATTATAAAAGGTTTGGCATGTGCCATGTTTGAAAAGCAAGCTGTAAGGTGAAGCATTTTGCTCAATATCAAATGAGATGTAAAACATGGGGAATTTTTATAACTCTGGTTTTTCACATGCCGACTTTTGGGCTTTGGTACAGACATCATGGAAATGGAGAAAGCAACAAACAAAAGAGTAATTGTCAATGTCAACCATTGTATCAAACTCTTAAGTTTTGGATCTCTTAATGAGGATATTGGTATCAGCATCATAGATGGTTAAGGATATAAAAGAATGATGAATTGAGAAGCAAAACATGAAGTTGAACTTTTGTAAAAAGATTACTATGGACCAAAAAGATTGCGATAAAATATTTAGATGGTTAAATTAGAAAAGGAAATTCTCATTCAGTGTAGTTTGATTTTTTTTGTTTTATTGGGGATCTCATAACCTTTTCTCTTTGGTGAAGATTGCTACTCCTGCAAGTGAAGTTGATGGTGAAGGAATCAGAGCTGATCTGGAAGCATCGGCAGTGCAAATGGACACTGATGCCACAGCAACTGGCAATATATCCCAAGGTGGCTCTCCCACACCAGATGAACATCAGAAACAAAGCTCTGACACTGAAATTGGTCAAGAGGCTGGGCAGTTAGAAGCTGATGCTGAGGTTGAGACAGGAATGATAGATGGAGAGATTGATGCAGAAGTTGATTTAGAAGTTGTTGGCTGATATGCTAGAGCCAATGGAGGTTCTCTGTTGCAACTAAGGGAATGGGAGTGTTAATTGTTAATTTTAAAGCTAGTAGATGTCTTGGTTTCCTGCACTTCAAAAGTGCCAATTGTTTCAGAGTTTGTAACTCGCACATTTTATGGGACATTTGGAATCTATTCCGGCACTTGTTCTGGTGCATACAAACGAGATTTCATACCAAATGCAGTTCTTTTTGAAGTTCTGCCGTCTTACAGGTTAACAATGCCTCAACTCGAGCAGAACTGCCATATTTCTGGAAACTTATGTATCATTATGTTGAGGTGAATTGGACAGAAAGCAACTTGAAACTATTTGGCTTCCTCCCATGTACTGATATATTTGATTTCAGTAGTTGGTCATTTCAGACAATTATGCTGGTCTGAAGCTATACTTTGCTCTGTAATATGCAGTAATGAAGACTATGGGTTCTGCAGTACTCTTAAACTCTCGGTTTTCACAACGGGAAAACAACCATCCAGAGCTGGGAACAGTGTCCTCTATAGTTTTTAAAGATATCTCGAGAACAGGTTTTAGCGATGGTGCGTAGTATGGACTCTTAACTTTGCATGGCATCGCAATTGGTGTAGCACCATTTGAGAAGGGTGCTGTGTGTTGACCAACTACGGTGAAAATTAGGGACCTATATAGGATGTGCCTTAATCTTCTGAAGGTGCTCGAAGAATGTCTTAATTGATCTATTGGTCCAGAAGCAGCAGCATTGAAGAGATTATTTAGGTCGATGTTTGAGGCCTACGCGTAGCGGCACTTTGAAATCATTCTTGGGTGTGTTTTCTAACCGCGTCTACAGCACGAAGATTTAGACTGAAGAAGCCCCCTCACAATCTTCTGCCATAAAATTTGCCCAGCAATCCAATCACAACAAGAATCACCAACACTAAATTGATTTAAACCCACGCACTAGTTTACGAAGCTCAGGGCACTTGATGATTATTTTCAAAACTTTCCCTTAATCTAGAGGGAAATTTACGAGGGATAGACCCTTTTACTGTTTCTGGACACAGCACTGAAGCCACAGAGACAAGAACTGGTACTGTTGCCAGTCACACAGTGAGTACGTTCAAAGATGGACATATAAAACAAGCTCCAAAACCATGGGTTTAACGCCACAAAGAACTAGAGGTAATTGTGATCTGCAGCCACCAATGAGCAAAAACCCCGAGTTGGGCATGCATATCACAGTGCCCACTAGGACATTAACAAAGATCACAGTATTACAAGCATAAAAATCAAACCAATTTATGCTTGATCTCCAGTTCAGATGAGCACTAGACCAGTAGTTAAGTTCCAGGTTATTTCATTACATTCTGTTTACAATATTAAAAACAAGAAAGATGGAAGAGAAAATGCTATAAACTGTCGATCTCCAAATCCAAGTGTTCAAGAGATAAGGGTTGGTGGAGCTCTCCTTCCAAGAGATTCGTCATGCTTTCTGCAATATATAGCCATTAAACCAAAAATGTTCAATGAGAAGGTGCAAAACCTACATGTCCATACTTAGAGAGAGCATAAGGTCATACCTGCATTGGAAGATACAACTTAAACTCAGGTGGGAGTTCTTCCTCCGAGTACAGGCGATCGGAGAAATATATCCTTCTCAGGCGGCAATTTGCATGAACCTGAACACGCAACGTCTCAACATAGTTGGTCCCATAGGCTCTTCTGGTCAAATCAGCAAGATTCAGCTGAATTTGATTCCAGCCCTCGTCCATCCTCAATGGCATGGTGCAGATATATGGTTTCACTCTAGTGACAGCCTACAAAAATAAAAACAAAAACAAAACACTCAACATCCTTGGACTTCTAGTGTCACATACTTACTTTATCAGAGATGGAAGCTCCGCATCGCTAAGCCGAAGTCACAAGAACTTATTGGTATCAAACTATATCACCCTTAAGTTTCTCGTGCTTCACGAGATATTACCAAACAAATCTAGAAGCAAACACAGAATAAAGGATAATTCTCTAATTCAGAGATGACAACTACGATTGTATACCTCAGATATGGAGAAACAAAACATAATATCTACAGACCACAAGGAATAAACTAGAGTATCCTAAATGAATTGAAGCGAGACTTGCCATTATAAAGTTCAAAAATGACCACCAAAACCAATTAATAATTCCCAAAAAACCCATTGACTATGTCTAGACTTTCGTTTACTGCTTAATTGCAATCTTAGCCTACTACCCAGCTAGAAAGACATCAACTGTAACGATTCAACTTGCCACTAACAACTATACATTGAGAACTATAACCAGAACATTCTTGGAAAAAATATCCAAGCACACACAACCAAAGGAGTGAAGGGTGGGCCATTAGAAAAAAACATTTAAACAGTACAAACATGGGCAGACTTACACACTTGAAAATTAGAAGCTCGGAATCGCCGCCTGACATTCTTATCGTCCAAAACTTGAATCTCAAATGTAAAATATTTCTTTAGATTCTTCACAATCATGACCAGAAATGGCAGTTTTATACCAAGTGTAGCAGCTGGGTCAGCCGGGCAAGTAATGTAGGTGGACTGGATATTTGATCCAACTATTTCAAGGACATTGGATTGTATGTCGTCATCCTGCGGTCGCTTTACATGGCCATTGACAACTGCCAAAGGTGAAAACAAAAGGTAAAACTTAGCATATAAAAAAAAACAAATATACTTATAACAGAGGACTGGCCTGCAGATAACAGCATCATCCTAAAAACCAAAACAAGGACCTCTGAACAATAAAACTTAAACACTTCGAGCCATTCAGATGCACAAGAAAATAAAATGTCATCTGACACGTATAATACAAAACAAGTTGTCCAGGAAACAATGCTGCAAGGCCATTCCCAACGGAAACAATGGTATACGACTTTGTATGACAGGTAGAAGGAAACATCTGAAGCATTAACCACTCACTTTCTTTGTCCCATATCTGCAAAGGCTTGCTCCTATAATAACAAATGCAGAGCTTCATTCTCAATATTTCAACATCAAAATTGGAACTTCGAAACCTGATTTCAGTTAAAGAATCAAGAAATTCTACATACCCAAGGCTGTATAGGATGGACAAAAATCCAGACTGAAAGGTGTTCTTAAACATTTTCAGCACTATTCAACTTGAGCTGCAACGAAAAAAAGCAAAAGGTAAAAACTTTACAAAGCACAAAAAGCAATTTAGGAAGTGCATTGAATGAAAATGCAGAAAATATTTTCTCCACGAAGTTGCTCAGCAACAAAATGAAGAAGTAAAATAATAACTAGATTGATTCAAACTAAACTTGAGAAACTAATCCACGTGAAACTTCAAGTATCAATGCATATTCTGCAAACATTCAACTGTTACTCTTGCCAAAACGTAACAATACACTAACAGTTTTAGACTGGTTAAACCAATTTACCCTTGAGTGAGGTTGATTTTTTTTTTTTTTGAAAAAAGAGACAATTGAAAGCCACAATTATACAGCCTTGCTTCTTTTTATACGAGTGTCAAAAGTTCATTGTTGGCAGGGAACAAGAAGAAATCAAATGTAAACGGGAAAAACACGTATGAAAAATCGACTACCTTCAAGTACCTACCAAGGAAAGAATAATAATAAAAAAAAGACTTACCTTCAAGTACCTAATTAGGGGTGTAAGTCCGGTCCGGCCACCGGCGGATCTCCGGTTCCGGTTCCGTGACCGGTTCCGGGATGCTGAGGTCCGGCCCTTCCAGGAACCGGAACCGGAGGTCCATTTGGAGTTTAGACGGAACCGGAACCGGAAGCGGAAGTTTCCGCCGGTTTAGCGGAAAACCGGTTCCGGTTGATTTTTTTTTTTATTAACTGATTTTTAAAACGACGTCGTTCTATTATAAACAGAACGACGTCGTTTTATTGTTTTATTTCGAAAAAAAATATAATACCGTGGATCAAAACGTGCCGTTTTGATCCACGGTATTAGAAAACCTAAATACCTAAAGTCCTAAACCTAATTCGTAAATCCCGATTCGCATCCCCCCCGTCCCCCGAGTCCCCCCCGCCGGTCAGCCCTCTCTCTGACTCTCTCTATTCTCCAGCGGGCCTCAGCCCTCTCTCTGACTCTCTCTATTCTCCGGCGGGCCTCAGCCCTCTCTCTGACTCTCTCTATTCTCCGGCGGGACACTCGCCGTTGGTAAGACCTCTCTCTCTACTCTACATTCTCTCTCTCTAGCCATCTAGTCTCCGTCGGTAGTGCTTGCAATGTATCATGTATGTCTATTTTCTAAGATATGTATTTGTTTGGGGTTGCTGAGTATGTCTATTTTCTAAGGAAATGTATATGTTTGCTCGAATTAGACCCTTCAATTTTTAAGTTTTTGGATTTGGTGTGTCTAAATGGTGGGTATTTTTGTTTGTTCTGTTGAATTGGTCTGTGCCATGAATTCTTAATATGTGTTTGTTCTGTTGAAGTCCTTCGGGGACAGAAACATGTGAATTGTCCAAATGTTTGAAATCTTTAGCTCAAAGACGATGGCAGCCTCCTAAGAAATCTGATAAGATGCAAAGTTACCTCCGTGATATGACCGTTCGATTCTTGATTTGAACTACATGGGCAAAAACAAAATCATGAAAAGCAAAATGGATGGTCATAGCTCATTCCTTGACCTCTTAGGAAATTATTGGTCATGGTAGTCAGAATTGATAGCTTTATTCTGTCATGTGCTTTCTCCTCTCGGTCTGTTCTGTTGTTAGTTTTATATCCTTTACTACTTGTTGAGTTGCCAAAACTCTGTTCTTGTAGTAAGTTTTTTTTCCCGAGCTTCACTTTTAGGTAATCATTTTGTTAAATCTTCCACTCTAACGCCTCTGCTACTGCAAATTTTGTCCCGTAAACAACACATATTGCCATCCTTTTGCACATGTTTTTCTTAAGAACTAAACATCTACTAACTTTTCATTGGGGTGGTGGTCCATCGCACTCCCACTCTTTTACTTCTTTTGCACTTTAAGAACTTTCCCCGCACAAATCAGAATTTTTATTTCAGCATTCTGCTCATGTAATAAAGTAGAATGTACGATGTTGTTGCTTTATGCCACCTTGCTAAGCTTTTTATTTCTCCGTACTACTTTTGAATTTGGTTAATTTTTTTTTTAAGAATTCAAGATTTATTCGTTTATGATCAGCATTAAATTTGGTACAATTATGTAAAGGAATCCATATGTCCAAGTGACTAGATTGTAGCAAGTTTCACTTCATCAAGTTACAGCTAGATTGCTGTGAACTTGCTACCATAGAAATCTTTAGCAATCTGATTTTTTTTTGGCGTGGATTTATTTGGATCACTGCTAAACCTCTGCAGCCTCCTAAGAACAGTCTTAGTATTTTTACCCCAACTTGGTTCTTGTGGCATTTATACTACTCCCTTGCGTCTTTGAGCAAATGTTGCTTGGTACTGTTAGGGATGGGGGTTTTTGGTGCATGGAAAGTGCAAAATGTAAAACGTCTAAACTATATAGGTTCAGTACAAAATATAAATATGATGAAAGAGTGTAAAGTATAATTAAAACTAATGTTTAAGATTTTGGCTTCCCGAATATTGTCTGTCGGGGTGCAGTCAAAGGACTAGAATCTGCCCCCAGATCCGGCATTGTAGCTTTACCCCGCAACAACACCTGTGGATAATGCCCAGGTGGACACTTGCTAAAACCTCAGCTGAAATACTTTGAGTTCTCTTATAATTTCAGCTGCGATTGTCAACTTATCAATGACTGGGTGGGAAATTGACCGACTGGTACTAAAACCTCAGCTGAAATTTGTTAGATTTTTCTTTCATTTGTTCCATTGGGTTGGTAGCCTTGGTCGGTTTTATGACTATGGGATAAATATTGTTATTGTCAATTACTGACTTTTAGAACTTTGACTTTCTTCACATTGTATTTGTTCTTGTTGTTCTCTGACTCTATCTTAATTGTAATAATATTGCTACTCAAAACTTCTATTCACATGTTCTTTGTTACAGGTTCGCCTCTATGATATTTATTGTCTTGATGACTTTCGATGTGAGATATTGGTTGGACTTGGATATCAATATTCCACATATAGTTAGTATCAAAAAGGTTAATAAAAAAGATCAAGTATTATCATGTGCTGGCATGGATTGTTATATGAATGACTGTCAAGGTTGATTTGTTTGATTGAGGTGTATGTTATTTTGTGTCTTTTATTTCAGATGGATCGTCAAACTTCGATTGCATCTACACAATCCACAACCCCCAAGTTTTCTACCACTGCCTCAATGGCTACACCTACAATTGGTGAGATACCAATTGTAGATGTAGAGGCACAACCTACTGAGACAATTGACCCTACCCCCAAAAGAAGAAAGATTTCCAATCCATCCCCGATGTGGGAACATTTCACTAGGGTACTACCAGTAGTTGACCCAAAAAAACCATTGGCCAAGTGCAACCATTGTGGTCATAAAGCTGGGTGTCACCACAAAGAACAAGGGACCTCGGCTATGAGATCCCACTTGAACGCTTGTGTAATGTATAAGAGAACTCAAAGTAAATTAGATAGTTCTCAACAGAAATTGACTTTTGATATCAAGGGGGCAAGTAGTGGATCAGTGGGAGTGATGAAGATAGACTCATATAATCCCAAGGCTATTAGGGCAGCTATTGCTAAGTTTGTAATTGTGGATGAGCTTCCTTTTAGAATAGTAAGTAAGGATGGGTTCAAGGAGATGATTCATACTCTCGAGCCCCGATTTAAAGTGCCATCTCGAATTACAGTGATGAAAGACTGTATGAAACTTTACTTGGAAGAGAAGGCTAGACTGAAGGCTAGTATCTTACTCAATAGACCCCGAGTTTGTTTCACCACTGACACATGGACGTCAGTCCAAAACATGAAT
Source organism: Myrica gale (assembly GCA_963930655.1). NCBI lineage: Eukaryota > Viridiplantae > Streptophyta > Magnoliopsida > Fagales > Myricaceae > Myrica > Myrica gale. The sequence continues at coordinate 1,497,081 of OZ005618.1, forward strand.
TATATGTCTGTCACTGCACACTGGATTGATAGTACATGGAACTTGCACAAAAAGATACTTGCCTTCTCTAAGGTGTCAGATCATAAGGGCTCGACCATTGGGATGGAATTGGAGGATTGTATGTCGGAATGGGGGATTGATAAAATCCTTACAATCACTGTCGATAATGCATCCTCTAATGATACAGCCATTGAACATCTGAAGAGTAGACAATTGCTTTTGGGGTCTCAGCCTGGAAAAATTGTTTGTAATCATGATTGTTTGCATATGAGATGTTGCGCACATATCTTGAATTTAATTGTGCAAGATGGGTTGAAGGAGCTGGATGATTCTGTGGCCAAGGTAAGGAACTTGGTCAAGTATGTTAAGTCATCTCCCGGTCGAATGGATGAGTTTAAGAAATGTGTAGCGAAGAGGAAGTTTCCCATTGAGGGGTTTTTGCAGCTTGATGTTCCTACTCGTTGGAATTCAACGTATATTATGTTGGATGCAGCTGAGAAATATCAGAGGGTTTTTGAGGAGATGTTGGCAGAAGATGGGATTCTGATAAGCTTTCTGCGTGAGGAGGGGCATGGGAGGAAGGGATTGGGTCCCCCTGGATTTGAGGATTGGGAGCGTGTTAGACACTTTACGAAGTTTTTGGCACTCTTCTATGAAGTGACGGTTCGAATTTCTGCTTCGAAAACGGTGACAGTAAACTTATTCTTTGCAGAACTAGCCAAAATTCATATGCATTTGGGGAAATATGCAGCTAGTGGGGATTTGTTCTTGGCGGACATGGCAAAAAGAATGCAAATGAAGTACAATAAATATTGGGGTGACTTGACTCAGGTTAACAGATTATTATTTGTTGCAGCGGTACTTGATCCACAATACAAGATTATATACTTGGACTTTTGGTTCAAGAAAGTTTTGGGGTTGGAGTTAGGTGCAAAGATGACTAGTCTTGTAAGAGGGACCCTGGATCAATTGTTTACCGAGTATTCCAATATGGATGGGTCATCTAGCAGTGGGAGCGTATCTGCAAGTCAAGGCCAGCTGGATTTGGTTGGGTCATCTACTTCATCACTAGATGATGCTCTTCACTTTGAATTCTTAGGATTTAAGGCGCATCAAAATTTGCTGGATAGCAAGTCTGAAGTGGAGAGATATTTAATGGAGGATGTTGAACCTAAAGATCCTAAGTTTGATATCCTCAATTGGTGGAGAGTGAATGCACCAAAATTTTCCCTTCTTGCACGGATTTCTCGAGATGTTCTTGCCATCCCTATCACTACAGTGCCTTCAGAGTCTGTCTTCAGCACGGGGGGTCGAGTTTTAGATTCTTTTCGGAGTTCGTTGGCACCAAAGACTGCGGAAGGGCTCATTTGTGCTCAAAATTGGTTGACATCCAAGGTCTTACATTCTGCTGATGATGAAGAGGATAACGGATCTGGATTTACTGATGGGACAGAAGATCCTTCTAGTTATATGATGGATATAAGTATATACAACAGTTTACATTTCTACTTTCACTTTATTAAAAAAATTTATGAGCTAATTGTTGATACATTTCTTCTTTTGCAGAGTTAATTTCTAATGCTGCAGCGATCGTGGATGGGTCATACGTGATTGATTGATGTTTGATTATGTTATTAATTTTTTTACTTGAGTAGATACTTCTAAGTTTGTATTGTAATATTTTGTTATTTTAAGTTAGTTTCAAGTTTGATTTAAGATTTATTTAATATGGGATTTTGTGAATTGCATGTTTTTACATTTGTTTGTCAATTACATGTTTTAGGATTTTTTTTTGTGAATTACATCTTAGCGGACTTAGCGGAATTCCGCTATCCGCTTCCGCTAAGTCCGCTTCCGCTTCCGCTAAGTCCGCTAATCTTAGCGGACTCTTTTTTGGCCATCCGCTAGTTAGCGGACCGGATATCGGAATGTCAAATTCCGCTTCCGACTAGTCCGCTATTCACCCCTATACCTAATAAACGTCTCAAACAACTTAAGCTAATCCAAAACTATTCACCGCATAAATAAATAAGCGTATTTTGTACTTAACGAAGACTACCCACTACCCAAAATTCGAAACAGAAGGCCCAAAATATTCTAGTGGTTGTAATTGGCTATAATCAATAAAAAATATGAACATTCAGCGTCATCTATAACAAATTAAAAAACTTTCGACGCCGACGCGTAAAATTTTTGAGCATTTGAAAAAAAAAATCCAAAAATTTCTATGGAAAGAAACATAATTTCACTCAAACCCCAGTTTAGCAATCCGCCGATGGAAACCTACGTAGTTGCTATATGCAAACACTCGACATGGCGGGCATAAGAGAAGACGTACAAGCGAGAAGAAAAAGAAAAACAACTATTCGACAATATGAATTCATAGTTGGAACTTGTACCAGAGAGTTTGGACTTTGGTTATCAGGGATTTGGGAGAAGACTTTCCCGGAAAACAGTGTCGCGGGAAAGTAAGGGGTCCTATGATTTTGCCTTCTCTTGTCTAATTGGGCGTGATAAACATATTTTGGGCCTGATACACTTTTTTTTTTACTAGGAGGAAAGGGGGCGAGTCTAGTTTCAGTAACATTAAAGTTAATTGAATAAAATTAAAATAAATGTGTTTTTTTTTTCTCGAAAAACAACCAATAGATTAAAAATTAGAAACAACTACGAACAGGACTGACAAAACGAACAAGACAGACAAACCAGCGAGACTCTCGGACGGATCAGAGGAACCACTATGAACTCCATGCAAGGCAGAGGGAGTGATGGCCGGACATAATAGGCAGAGCTACTAAGACCTGGACAAGCCGGTAAAGCGCCACAAACGACGCGTAGCGAGACCCAACAAAGGGTCAGAAGAGAGCCACAAGGACTCGAATAAGCCCACGAAAGGGGCGGACAGACAACGACGGACCAAAACCAACAACAAGTCCTAAACAGAGGGGTTGGCCCAAACGGGCGACAACATAGCAGCACACAAGCCCTAACACAAAGGGGCAGACCCAAACAGGTTTATTGGCGGACGGGACGGCGGCAGAAGGCGACGGCCGGCCGAGGCTGGTGGGGGACAGAACAGCGGAAAATGGAGCCCATGAGCCGCTGATGCATGTCCAGTGAAAAGGAGAACCGGAAAGAGGCCGCACGCGCCCATAGAGTGGGCGACGCGTGAGATCCACGCGCACCGCGTGGTGTGCGTGGATCATCACGCGTTGGCCAATCAAAGCATGCCGGCCATCGGCGTGAAGCCCATCGCTCGCTGAAGACCACTAGCCGACGCATGTCGATGGAGACAGGACGAAAATCGCCGAAAGCCAAGGGGAAGCCACCTGCAAAGAAAACCAAAAAAATAAATGTGTTTGATTGTTATAATTTTAGCTCTTTAAAATTTTATCATCTTTATAAATTTTATAAAATAATTTTTCTCTCTTCATAAAATTATTTTTTTATTATAATATTTATTCAATTTTTTTTTTCTTCACTTTTTCACCAACTTACATAAATTATCTTTATTTTTTTAAAAAAAATTTCACTCATTCTCATAAACTATTTTAGCCCTCCAAAATATAAAGGAAAAATACATTTTTCACCTACAAACTACCATAGGTTTTGCACTTTGCACCATAAACTACCAATTTTGATACATTACATCCTCTAACTATCAAATTTTGACACTTTGCACCCTTTTTCAAATTTTGAGACTAAAATGAAGATAATGCACTTGACCAATTTTATATATATAGTAAAGGTATTGTTGTCAATTTATTAATTTCTCAAGGGTATTATTGTCAAATGGAGGGTGCAAAGTGTTTAATATTAATAGTTGGAGGGTGTAATGTGTCAAAAGTAGTAGTTTAGGGTGCAAAGTGTCTAACATTGATAGTTTGAGGGTACAATGTCTTAAATATGGTAGTTTGAGATGCAATGTGTCACTACCTTAGTAGTTTGTGGGTGAAAAGTGTATTTTCTCCAAAATTTAATCATCATTATTAATTTTGTAAAATAATTTTTCTTTCCTCATCAAATTATTATTTTTTGTAATAATATTCATTCAAATTTTTTTATCTTCATTTTTTCACCAACTTACATAAACTATCTTTATTTTTTTTTAATTTTTTCACCGATTCTCATAAACTATCTTGACTTTTTCATCAATTCTTATACCCAAAATTCTAACCACCCTAACATTTTAGCACTCAATGCAGCCCTTCTTTAAAATGTCATCATCTTAGCTGCTGTTGCAAAATTTGATAGGTTCTATTTTTTTTTTAGTAAAAAGATAAATTTATTACACTCAATTTTTGTGACATATATGACTCAGTTAAAAAAATTATACTAATTAAGGTGAGAGTTAAATTCTATATTCTTCAAGTAACAACTCACTCTCATTTTGAGAGTTTTGACATTTTGCACTCTTATTTATTATTTTTTATCACATTATATTAACTAAATATTAATTTTTAAACATTCCATTAAAAATTTTCGTTTGAACGAAATTTATTTTTTAATTTATAACTTTATCCTCATAAATTGATCAGTACCAAAAAATAATTATGGGATAAAATGTCATTTCGTAGGAAAAAAAATCATTTTTATACCTTGACAGAACATATCGGATAACTAAAGTACTCACGTATGATTTTTTGCCCTCATAGTCCAGTACCAAAAACAATTGTGTGGACAATATGTCATTTCGTACGAAAAAAATCATTTTTATACCTTTTACAGAACATATCGGTTAGCTAAAGTGCTAACGTGGCATACAATACATTATCCTAAGCAGTGTGGTCCCACAGGATCAGTTGTTGTTTGAGTGTGAAAATTTTGGGTATCGAGATTTGTGAAATATTATTGTTTGTGAAAAAAGTTATGGGAATTGATGAAAAAGTGAAGAGAGAATATTTTTAATAAATATTATAATAAAATCGAGATTTGTGAAATATTATTGTTCGTAAAAAAAGTTATGGGAATTGATGAAAAAGTGAAGAGAGAATATTTTTAATAAATATAATAATAATAAAAAATTATTTGATAAAATTTTTAATATTAATCCTAAATAATTAATGCGGATTATTTGGAGTTCGTCTATCATCGCGTGGCCTATCCTCTCCTTGTACTCTGTACACGTTATCCCACTGTTTGCCCTTCACATGTGGCCCAACTGACTTCTCGTTCGCTACCTCCGAACTTCAGGTAGGCTCGTGTTGATGTCGCCACGTGGTGATAAGATGACACGTGAACCCAAGTAAAATCTCTACGTGTCGCGTCAGGAATGACCAAGACAGCCACGTAACTTGTAGCAGGTAGGTGACAAAATAGAGTCAGGGGTATATAGGGCATACAAATTTACTGAGGCAACTCACCTCGACACCTCGTCACGACACCAGCTGCCAAAATCCAAATTGATCCTGATTGGATATAGTGGGGCCAAATGCTGCCACGCGGACCAATAGCTTCTTGCTTCTCAGACACAAAACGTCATCAACTAGTCTCCCTGTCTGTTTCTCTATCTGTGCAAGTTGCTTTTTTGGACTCATTTTATGCATTAAAAATTTACAATCTGCCCTCCCCAAAACCACAGCCGCCTCCAAAATTTTCTTATTTGGACACTGTTTAGCTCCCTCACCAAGGAAAAAACCTTCAAAGTTTTACTAGTTTCTCTCGTTTTCTTCGTCTGTGTGGATTTCTTTCTCTGAATCAGGAGCTCGGTCTTCCTCGTCTTCTCAAACAAGCTCCATTAGGGTGTGTTTCCTAGACTTGCTGTAGTTTGATGTCCAACAATACATGCTACTGCTTTTAGCAGAATTTTTTTTTTTATCTTTCCGGAGTGTTATGACAAGAAAATTTTTGGGTCTGAATTGAATTCTCCTTCTTAGTTAATTTATTTGAATCTTCTTGGAATCTTGCACTAGGATGTTCTTTTTTGTTGAATTAAGCCTCAAAAGCTAGAATTATCATGCGAGAATAGAGTATGTATCCTGCTCTGGCTTATCATCTGTATTTCTTCTGCTTATTTTCGTCTACTATACATATCTGTTCTTCTTCTAATCTGATTCTGGCACGGTTTCACTGTGGAATTCTGATTTATTTCCTAGAGTTCTCCCTGCTATGAGTTGAATTAAGTGTTACTTGATCGCCATTACTGCCTTGTCTCTCAAGATTCTTGTGTTCTGTTCTTACTTTCTTATTTAGAAAAATCGCTTATATATGGTAATTTTAATCGATAACTGATTGAGATTATTGTACTATGGGTCTTCGATTTTCTTTCTCTCTCTTAATCTTAGATCATATTCCATGGAGTGGTATTTTGAGAGGGTAAGCGATGAGATTCTTGTGCCTAGATATCAAGAGTTATCGGATAGGCTTCCGTCACCAGGCAGCCAGTCGAAATGGGGAATAAGTGCATCCGAAAGTTTCAGGTCACCTAGCGAACGCTTTGTCATGGATACAAATATGGAGCAACAAGAACTCACCTCTAATGATCGAAGTTTATGCGATGAAGTTGAGTTGGACACTTTCCACAATGAAGACCAATCCACTGGTTTGTCGTCAGAGGAGTGTTTTCAACGGCGAGCATTTTCACGTGATTGGCCAGACTGCCACCTCAATGACGTAGCAGGATTCGACCAGATGACAGACATTTTCTTGTACAATCGTAACTTCTGGGATTAAATTGATGTACTGCTTGTTGCAAAATGATGTAGTTTCTTAACAGCTTTTTCTTCATTTCATAATCTATGGCATTTTAGGAAGCCCAAATGGCAGTTGAATTGCTCAATTTTGCTTGTTCGTCTTCTGTACTGTCTTATCCTCAGGATTTAGGCCATTTTTCAAACCAGGATGTCATTGATTCGACAATTTAAAATTGAAAAAAGAAAATTTGGTGATCACTTACCATCAGTTCTGGGAAGGCCTATCACACTCTTTAATTGTCGTAGTGTAAGTACACTTTTAGATTAACTGCCCTTTGCATTAGATTCTTCATATCCATGAATTTTCCAAACCCTGCGCAATGGCTGTATTTAAATGGTGTATTCTTCCTATTTTTGGACTCACCTCTTCTGATGTTACCTTAATGCAGGAATTCCTTACTTGAAGATCGGCCAGAGACAGAAACTATTGATGAGTCATTTTACTTTTCTCCTGATCCCCTCTGTGGCATGATGCCCAATGACAATCTAGAGTCAGAAAGTATGTGGACTGGTTCTATGGGAAACTCAAAATATCCCAAAGGATATGCCTTATCTCCATTAATGGGGTGGGATAATCAAGATGTGGCTTCCATGCTGTCAATTCCATGCAACTTGGAGCAAATAGATTGCCAGCCACTACAGGTTAGATTTTTTTTATCTGCTGATTGCTCTAATAATTTATAAATCAACATTGGGGTTAGAAAACCTGGACCAACATGGTTGGTTCCAGGCGTGAACTGCTGGACTTAAGACTGGCCTGCTTAATGATGAATGAGTATGCATTTATATAATGAAAAAAATACGTATCTAGTATACTGCACCAATAGCACTTGTTCTGCTTCTGGTTTTGATGAGGTATGTTGATGTTTGGATAGCTGAAAGTTCGAATTTTCTTCCCATTAAATGTAAACTGCAACTCTAAACACTTTCAAGCATTTCTGCCAGGAAATCATATTCTAGAAATAGAGTCTTAGAGTGAAGTTTTGCATATTAGGTATTAGATTCCATCAGGTGTACACAGAAAGGAACTGCAGAGAGAGAGAGAGTCTGTAGGCACAAACTAGGATGAAATCTTTTTTGTTTTCTTTGTTGGAGGGGCTAATAATGCCTACGGGCTATTTATACTGACCAATACACAAGCCAATGACTTGCGGAAGCTATCAAGTTAAAACTGACTGCACCATCAAAATTCGATCGAGTCTTCCTGAGCGATTCAAACTTGGGGTGG